>CM060968.1:12604955-12702455 GCA_030765045.1 Tenodera sinensis | reverse complement strand
AAAGACGATTTCTCAGATCTGCTAATTCTTCTGTGAAATATTAGGAAGTGCTTTTTATAAATTAAAAAAAAAACTACAATAAAATTAATACTATTTATTTATTACTAAGTGTGTAAGATTTTTTAAGTAGGTTTTCAATATAATGTCAATTTAAACAGCATTAAATGCTTTAAGATTTCGAAAATGCACTCAAAAAATTTTAGGTTTTAGGCCTTAAATATCTGGGCCCTGTTCATAATTATTTTTTAACCTCTAAATCAAGTTATTAGTAGAATGTTCTTATATATAATAATAAGCTTATATTCCTATAAGTATTATTCTGCATAACGACGTCTATAATCTCTATAATACGTACAAAGACAAGAACGCAAAAACAAAAACTTCATTTATTTCAATTTCTGGTTTCTTTACGGAAAATATCTTCCTTTCAAATAACAGTATATATAAGAACAACAATTTACAAATAAGAAACTTGACAAAAGTTTGAAAGTAAAGCCCTGGCTTACAGCCTTGTATTTGTAAGAATGTGTGCAAGAGTGACTTGAGAAAGTCATGTGAGTGCGACGCATATTTTGCAAGAATTGTCTGCTGGTGTCCCGCAGGTGTGCAGGCGGGTAGCACATTATCATGGACTCGATGAACGAACGAACGAACGGTTCTGGTATATTCCAAGTTGATCCCAAAATCCTAGGTGAAGCCAGGCAGGCAGGCAGGCTTCTACCTGATGCAGCTAAACTTTACATGGTTTCCTTGATTTAGCCCGGAGCTTGCACGCTACTTGATGGAAACGTGAACAAAGATAGGCGTGTTGCCCCCTGCACCGCCCTCTGATGGTTCATACTGTTTGTGGCTTACAAAACTATTCCTAAAGCACCGCTTTCGTACAAGAAATGCGTTGCAGGTTAATCGTGGACTTAATGTCAATGGCATGGCATAATTCGTGTCTTGTGTTTATTTTAGTTTCAATGTCTAAAACTGTACCTTACTTCAGTTGTTTTATGCGCAGAGGTTTATTTTCTTGTCTGTGTTTCGACTACTTTCCTTTGTCTCGCTAAAATGGAAGCAAATCGCCAGAAAAAAAGAGGACAAATGACAAATAAAGACATTGTTTTGTTTTGTCTTGTCATGCTATCGTGCTAGGCTTAATCGCAGGGTGCCACGGAAACAAATGACTGTGTATGCGTAATTACTTAGTGCAGAGCATTCTATCGAACAAACACAATGGAGGAGGCCGTGCTTTTAATTCCATTACCGACAAATGACTGAGTCCACACAGACACACACACACCGTTCATTATAAATGCAAATACATATTTTTGTTGCGTTTCTGTTATCCATACGTACGTACGTGAGCTCTGTACTGAACAATAAGGGCCCGGCGTGCTCACGCATATCTTTATCCTCAATACTCACAAACTCTGAACTGATTGTGACAAATATTGCCTCACACGCGCTTCATTACATCTAGTTTGTGAATCGATTGCACGCAAACCTTCCACAAACTCTACCACTTGTTTCTCCTTTTTACTCTCTATACTACTAAGTAGTGGGGATATTGTATACCACCGAAAAATTCGATGTCGAGGTTTCACCGGAAATATACGTTTTGAGGCCCCCTCAATACAAAAAATTACAAAAAGGTCCGTCTGTGTCAGTCTGTGAACAGTGTAACTCAAAAACGAAAACTCCGTTAAAAACCAAATTTAGTATTTGAATTTAACGTTCCTGAAAATGCGACAAGAAGATTTTGACGAAAATTCCCCCACCCTAAACTACCCTTTATATGGGAAATTATCAGAAAATTTTGATTTACTAACGATTTTGATTAAAATGCAATATGTTTAAGATATTTGTATGACAAATGAAATGTATATCTTGAATTTTCTCACTATAGCCTATTTAGTCCTGTTTACTATGGATGACTTTTGCATAACTGGTAAACCGTAAGACGTAGACAACATCTTACTATACAAAAAAGGTAGATCTCGCTAAAACACACTATACCAAAAATTTTTTTCTGTGCAATGAACTATATCCGAGATATTCGTCGTTATTGGTTTGAATTTTCCAATACGTATAGTTTTCTCAAATGAAAATTTTAATCAAAATCACTAGACGCAACTTCTATAAAATCGCTATTTCGATAAATTTTCAATATACATAAAGGGTATTCTGGGGTGGGTATTTCCTTTTAAACGTTCACACCGCTTCTTGGAAGACATTAAACTTAAATACCAAGTTTGGTACTTAACCGATTTTTCAGTTTTGAATTAGGTAATTTAAAGACACGTGTGCACATGTTATAAAAATCTGATGTTACACTCACATGACTTTCTCTACTCTTGTACTAACCATTCTTACAAACTCTTATTCCTATATCTTCTTCGTGTTAGTTGAGATAAACATTTGTACAAATTATCTTATTGCTTATTTCCTTGTAGGTACAAGGGGAATATGGGAATACAGTAGGCTTTGTGCGATAGTCAAATCTTTTGAAGCTTTGAGATTTCGTTCTGTTTGCACGCTTAACATATAAAAAAATGAACAACGATGTTCCATTTCACGAAAGTTCTAAGATTTACGAAACTCACACACATAACAAACAATATCTCGGAAATGGTTCACTCTACAAAAAAAATGATTGAGACATAAGTTGTATATTTTAGCAAGATCTACATTTTTTGTACAGTAAGATTTTGTCTATGTCTTACGGCTTACGAGTTATGCAAAAGTCGTCCAGAGTAAACAGGACTGCATGGGCTATAATCAGAAAATTCAAGATATACATTTCATTTATCATAAAAATATCTCAAACATATGACATTTTAAACAAATTACTTGCGGCTGTTTTCAAGTAAATAAAATTTTTCTTAAAAATTTTCTATGTAAGGGTAAAGAAATTTTCTTCAAAATTTTCGTATTGCATCCTTTAAAGAGATTAAACTTAAATACCAACCTTGACATCGAATTCTTGGGCGGAATGTAATACTCCCTCTACTAGAGAAGGTAAAAAGATCAAGTTTAAAACATAATCCTTCAATAAAAGATTTTAAGTGGTGATAGTTTAATTTAAAGTGCTTGTTATAAGTTTAAACAGTGATATAGGCCCTGGACGTTTTCGTATTCCGCCAAAAATTAAACATCGATCTGCACCGCAACATTTGGGCTAGATCTGCTGCTTATTCAGGAAATGTTTGAAATTTGGAAGACAGCAGGTATATATGTTTTCGGTGGGCTTAAAATAAAATTTCAGAATGCTTGACATAAGGTTACTCTCTCAGAGAAAATAGTGTCACATTTACTGTGGTATATTTCCCTCTGCGTATTCTTTACATGTACCTATATTTCGTTCATTTGCTATTACGTTGTCAGAACAAAGTTCAACCACTCTGAGTCAAAGATTACAGTAAATGCCACTTGCAATGCAAGACCTTGGCAAATAAAGCAGTCACACCTGGTTAGAGTATCTAACAACTTTTCCTCCGATAATATTTTTTCCTTGTTAGAATTGACCTTTTCCCACAAGGAAAAGTCAGCTAGTAACATTTTCTCAAGGTCTCCTATAGTAATTACAAGAATCGTTTTTCAATAATATTTCCTTGTTTACTTTGTCTACTGGTAAGTAGAGGAAGTATTGTATTCCACCCAAAAATTCGATGTCGAGATTTTACCGGAAATATATGTTTTGGGGCATGTGTGTCTGTCTTTGGACAGCATAACTGAAAAACGAAAAATCTATTAAAAACCAAAGTTGGTACTTCAGTTTAATGTCTTCCAAGGACACAACACGAACATTTTGAAGAAAATTCCCCCACCCTAAACTACCCCTCCCATGGAAAATTTTTCGAAAATTTTGATTTTTTTTGAAAATGGCTCTAACGATTTTGATTAAAATGCCATATGTTTGAGATATTTTTATGACAAATGAAATGTATATCTTGAATTTTCTGGCTATAGCCTCTGTAGTCGTATTTACTCTGGACGACTTTTGCGTAACTGGTAAACCGTTAGAGATAGACCAAATCATACTATACAAAAAATGTACATCTTGCTAAAATACACAATTTATGCCTCAATAAATTTTCTTGTAGGGTGAACCATTTCGGAGATATTCCTTATTCTGTGTGTCAGTTTTGGAGAACTTGACTTCTGTCAAATGGAACATCGCTATTCATTTTTTATATGTTAAGTGTGCAAAGAGAACTATCTCAAAGGTTTAAAAGATTTGACTACCGCACAAAGGCTACTGTATTTTAATATTCCCCTTGTACAAATGTTTATCTCAACTAACACTAAGAAGAGTTTGTAAGAATGGTTAGTACAAGAGTAGAGAAAGTCATGTGAGTTCAAGACATTAATTTTTATGCAATCAAAATCAATTTAGAGTGAATTTTGCAGCACTTGATCTAAGTGCAGAGCAGCTAAAAAGAGTTTATTTAAAGAAACAGTGTCTGTGATGACTTTCTCGTTAAATCTGCACCTCCAAATCCCTGCAATGCATATAGCTTTAACAGTTTCGTATCAACTCTCAATTAAAACGTATGCCATCAAGGGCTCAGACTTCAAACAAAGCAATTTTAATTCGGAAAGGGTTTCTCAATTCAACATTTTCAGCAGTGGTAATTTTCCTGAACATTTTCCGAGTACTTCCCGCAAAAAAACGGTCCACACAAAAGTTTGAAGCACTAATGAAACACCGCTCCATTTTTTTAAGAGGACCTAACTCAAGTCAAATATTTACATGCGCCGTGCATACATTCCGATCCTCTCTCCAACATCCGCTTCCTTTCCCGACTTTTAAACGTACAAATTTTTTGCTTTCTTTGCAAGCCCGCTGATAATTTGTCCGTCTTTTTTGTCGCTGCCAATTCCTCTCAATTTCTCCTGGAGCACTCCGGGAACTAAGCCGCACAAGCGCTATATTCCGAGATGTAATTACACACTCACCCACCATGCACAGAATATAATAGTTCTCATAAAAAAGGCAACCGTTTTCCTTTCGCTAAGACAAGCACACCGAGGCATCAAAACGTAACGAGAACAGTGAAGTGATATTTTACCCTGTTTGGCCAAAAAAACATATTTCTGCATTTTTATTCTAAAAAATGCACTATACCTTAAAGAATATATGTGCGAAGTTTTGAAACCCTAGGGAGGGGGGAACACACATTTTGGACACAATTTTTAAAGCAGTGCGCATCTGCCTTTTACATGGAGGATTGGAATAAACTGTTTTAAACGAGCGCTAAGTGTTCTGCTGCCTATGCATTTACCATAGTCTAACTGAACAAGCTCTCCAATAAATTCCCTATAGGGCAGCGTTTTTAGTTTGTCATTTGTTGGTGTCTGTTGTTTACAAGCTGATCGTGACCATTTCACCTTACTTTCTAAATAATTGAAGGTGTTAACAAGGTTATGTCATTAGATATTGGGATGAAATTGAGTTTTTATTTATGAGCACTTAAACTCCGTGTCCCATTATATATGGACGCTTAAGTTTGCTCAGAAGGTCTTTATCAGACTTGAGTTTATTTATGTGCTGTAAATCTACGAAACCGGCTTTATTTCCCTTACAAAGGAAGCTATGCTAAGAATTTTTGCACCCGAAAAAAATTCATCACCCTCCGCCGGGTTTCAACCCGCGACCTCGGGAACCAGAGGCTAGTGTTTATCTCGATTAAATGAAGTAGTTGTAGTATTGTCTTGTCGGCGGTCATGGAGGGGATTGGCGTCAGACACCGAGAGGAAGTACCCTACAGGCGGTACTACCCTATGGTGGGTCTCTAACAGCTGCAAGAGTTCATCAGCCCGACTGAGTCCAGGTCACCTCAGAATGTGCGTTACCAGACTAGTTAATCAGTCCGGGAGACTAGCCGACTACAGTACCTCCCCTCAGCCGAACACCGTATTTCCAGATCGCGACCCCGCTGACACAACCTGGTAAGACCGAATTGAGAGAGAATGAAATGAGAGGGAATGTTTCAGGGAATGTAAGTTAAAAAAAGCACTTCCTGAGTGACCATAGAAGGACTCTCTAAAAAAAAAAAAACACAAGTTGGGCCGTGGGAGTCGAACCCCGACCTTCCAAATGCGGGCCACAGAAATTACTGCCACAGAAAAAAGGTTTATAAGAGTATTTTGTATAAGGGCGAGTAAAGAAAGTCATGTGAACGCAATATGTCAATGTTTTTCCAGTCTTATATTTTGTAAAATGCACAATTTATGAAATTGTGTATTTAATTTTAGGATCAAAAACGTAGTTAGTTATTTTAAGTTTGGAAACTGAACAGTTGGTAGCATCGATTGCTGTTCTACTTATAAATGCTAGGGGAATCCCAGCTCTCGGAGTCGCGCCGCTAAATTGAAGCGACGTAAGAATCCAAAAGGACTGGAAGCTAATCCGCTACATTCAACTGCAGATTAACAGCTTCCTGAAATAGCTACATTGGGGTTCGAACGCCCAGAGAATACAGTTAACTTGCTCCTCCGCACCCCCCCCCCCCAAATTATTTCAAAGAGTAGTAACGCAGCGCTAATCTCTTCCGGTTCACATCTCAGCACAACTCAAGTCATTTCTCCAAGATTGTTTATCCCCACAGCACGTGCTCGAACGATTCAAATAACTTATATCAAAATTACGTAACTACTGCAGAAGTTATCTATAGGAAACTCAAGCGACAGCTAAAACCGTACTGTTTTAAACAAGGGGATGTGGGAGCAGGTATAGACCGGCAGCTAGAAAAGTTAAGCCACCCACAAACCGCATTCCGACAAAACAAACAAAACAAAAAACTCTGGAGCGATGACCTCTTCTGCAAAAAGACATAGATTAAGTTATACTAAATTTCCGCGTATGCATTAATTTTCGTGTGACAATTCCAAACAAAAACGTCGAATTAAGGAAACAATATGTTTTGAGGCCCCTGAAATCCCTCAAAAAGGTCTGTGTGTGTGTGTGTGTGTGTGTGTGTGTGTGTGTGTGTGTGTGTGTGTGTGTGTGTGTGCGCGCACGTGTGTGCCAATCTGCGGGCAGAATAACTCAAAACGAAAAGTCGGTTAAAAACCAAAGTTGGTATTTAAGTTTATTGTCTTTCAAGGATGTGACACAAAGATTTTGAAGAAAATTGCTCCATCCTAAACTACCTTTTACATGGAAATTTTTTCGAAAATTTTGATTTTCTTGAAAATGGCTGCAACGATTTTGATTAAAAGGCCATATGTTTAAAATATTTTATGGCAAACGAAATGTATATTTTGAATTTTCTGGCTATAGCCCCTGTAGTCGTATTTACTTCAGATGACTTTTGAATAACTGGTAAACTGTAAGAGATAGACCAAGTCATACTAGACAAAAAATATAAATATTGCTAAAACAGGAATTTATGTCCAAATACATTTTTTTCGTAGCTCGAACCATTTCGGAGATATTCCTTGTTATTTGTGTGAGTTTTGGAATACTTAAACTCGTGAAATGGAACATCGTTGTTCATTTTTTAATATGTTAAGCATGCCAAGAGAACGGGATCTCAAAGCTTTAAAACATTTGACTATCGCACAAAGTCTGCTGAATTGTAATATTCCCCTTGTACCTACAAGGAAATAAACAGTAAGATAATGGTTGGTACAAGAGTAGGGAAAAACATGTGAGTACAAGACTTATTTTTAATTTTAAAAGATCGATTAATTTTGCTCTGAGGTTTCTTTATCAGACTTAAGCTCTTTTACATACGCAAATCTACAGACAAGACCAACGGCTTTACTTCCCTTCCAAAGAATTTTACGCTGGAAAAAATCCATGGCAGTCCACCGGGTTTGAACCCGCGACCGGGGCCATTGAGTACAAAAGGCAGGTAAGAGAAGAAAGGAAAGCCATTTGGCGGCCTCCATCTGTTTTGGCAGGAATGCTTGCTTTTGTTTGGAGCAGATATTGTAACGGTGTTTAGCCAGGCAGCCAAACTCACACACTTTCCTTAGTACCGTGAAAGCAATGTTAGCGATATGCAAACCATGTTAATGCTAATGTTCTCTCATAAGAGCATGTATATGTACTGTTATTACACTAGGCAATTAAGTGCGTGTTATCATAGCATTTACCAAAAATATCTGCTCTCGTGTGTTCAACTCGTGCATTACATTACACTCCGTCAAACTTCACTGATATTTCACCACTGACATCACAAATCAAGACACTAGTGATTGAATTACTCTAAACAACAGTAAAATGTTTATAATTATCAGTGTCATATTCTGCATCGATAACTAAAATACAAAGGGACTCCGATAGTTCGAAAATTTCAAACTTCGTTCTCTTTGCACACTTAATATATAAAAAAATGAACAACGATGATCCATTTCACGAAAGTTCTAAGTTTTCCGAAACTCACACACATAACAAGGAATATCTCCGAAATGGTTCACCCTACAAGAAAATTTATTGCGACATAAACTGTGTATTTTAGTAAGATCTACATTTTTTGTACAGTATAATTTGGTCTATCTCTAACGGTTTACCAGTTATACAAAAGTCGTCCAGAGTAAATACGACTACAGGGGCTATAGCCAGAAAATTCAAGATATACATTTCATTTGTCATCAAAATATCTCAAACATATGACATTTTAATCAATGTCGTTAGAGCCATTTTCAAGAAAATCAAAATTTTCGAAAAATTTTCCATGTAAAGGGTAGTTTAGGGTGGGACTATTTTCTTCAAAATCTTCGTGTCGCATCTTAGAAAGATATTAAACTTAAATACCAACTTTGGTTTTTAACCGACTTTTCCTTTTTAACTCGTGCTTACAGGACCTCAAAACATTTATTTCCGGTGAAATCTCGACATCAAATTTTTGGGTGCCATACAATACTTCCTCTAGTTTACTATAAGTAGAGAAAATAGTAATAATAATCCCTAAAGACTACTATTTGCCCATGTTGCCCTTGTATCTACAAGGAAATAAACAATAAGATAACTTCTGCAAATATTTATCTCAACTGACATGAAGAACATATAGGAATAAGAGTTTGTAGGAATGCTTTGTACAAGAGTAGAGAAAGTCATGTGAGTGTAACACACCAGATTAATTATCATTATTATTATTATTATTATTATTATTATTATTATTATTATTATTATTATTATTATTATTATTATTATTATTATTATTATTATTATTATTATTATTGTTATTGTTATTGTTATTGTTATTGTTATTGTTATTGTTATTGTTATTGTTATTGTTATTGTTATTGTTATTGTTATTGTTATTGTTATTGTTATTGTTATTGTTATTGTTATTGTTATTGTTATTGTTATTGTTATTGTTATTGTTATTGTTATTGTTATTGTTATTGTTATTGTTATTATTATTATTATTATTGTTATTATTATTATTATTATTATTATTATTATTATTATTATTATTATTATTATTATTATTATTATTGTTATTGTTATTGTTATTGTTATTGTTATTGTTATTGTTATTGTTATTGTTATTGTTATTGTTATTGTTATTGTTATTGTTATTGTTATTGTTATTGTTATTGTTATTGTTATTGTTATTGTTATTATTATTATTATTATTATTATTATTATTATTATTATTATTATTATTATTATTATTATTCCATTTCTTTAAGGGCAGGCAGTAGGGATTCTCGTAAGCCGCGCTATAGAAACGTTTGAAAGCTAAAAGGAAATTCATATGGTGCGCCTGAATTCCGGAAATGTCTTTGAAGATTTTTAACAATGAAGGACGACAAAACCACAGTCACCACCTTGCCATGGTCCAGATATTAAAAAGAAATACTTCCGTGAAGCGTGAATAAAATTGAAAGAATCTCTCCACGTTAATTAACTTTATTCTTAGAACCGTTCTCTTTCAATTTCGTCTCTCTCTCTGTCTCGGTTTCCTTTGTGATCGATGCCCATTCAGAGGTTTAGACTTCAACTTAATTAATTTTATACAGCCGGTGATATTAATGCCCGTTTCCCATCCTTAGCTGCTTTACTTAAGGCAAACGTTATGTACAAAATATTTTCATTAAATTCTTCCCCCGCCCGTCCAGGAAACCTAATTTGGAGCCAGAGAGAGCAGAGCAAGTTTTTTTTCCTCAAGAAGCATGTTTCTCATTTACAGGAGAAATTTTTTGTGGAAATTCAAAACTCAAATAATAACCCGCCTTGCTTATCATATTAACGTTAAAATTTTCCTGTTACTTTGATCTACTAACGACGAAAATAAAAGCTTGTGATGGAACGACACTATTTCTCGATATTTGATACCGATACCGATTTTTAAGCACAGACACACTCATACTTGCAGGTGTTCACTCTGTCTGGTACATAGGTTCCTGTGTTCCCTGACAGACGTCAGACTCTAGACACTGGCTTGTAAGTCCTCACTCTCATACTTGCAGGTGTTGTTCACTCTGTCTGGTACATAGGTTCCTGTGTTCCCTGACAGACGTCAGACTCTAGACACTGGCTTGTAAGTCCTCACTCTCATACTTGCAGGTGTTCACTCTGTCTGGTACATAGGTTCCTGTGTTCCCCGACAGACGTCTGACTCTAGACACTGGCTTGTAAGTCCTCACTCTCATACTTGCAGGTGTTCACTCTGGTACATAGGTTCCTGTGTTCCCCGACAGATGTCTGACTCTAGACACTGGCTTGTAAGTCCTCACTCTCATACTTGCAGGTGTTCACTCTGTCTGGTACATAGGTTCCTGTGTTCCCCGACAGATGTCTGACTCTAGACACTGGCTTGTAAGTCCTCACTCTCATACTTGCAGGTGTTCACTCTGTCTGGTACATAGGTTCCTGTGTTCCCCGACAGATGTCTGACTCTAGACACTGGCTTGTAAGTCCTCACTCTCATACTTGCAGGTGTTCACTCTGTCTGGTACATAGGTTCCTGTGTTCCCTGACAGACGTCTGACTCTAGACACTGGCTTGTAAGTCCTCACTCTCATACTTGCAGGTGTTCACTCTGTCTGGTACATAGGTTCCTGTGTTCCCCGACAGACGTCTGACTCTAGACACTGGCTTGTAAGTCCTCACTCTCATACTTGCAGGTGTTCACTCTGGTACATAGGTTCCTGTGTTCCCCGACAGATGTCTGACTCTAGACACTGGCTTGTAAGTCCTCACTCTCATACTTGCAGGTGTTCACTCTGTCTGGTACATAGGTTCCTGTGTTCCCCGACAGATGTCTGACTCTAGACACTGGCTTGTAAGTCCTCACTCTCATACTTGCAGGTGTTCACTCTGTCTGGTACATAGGTTCCTGTGTTCCCCGACAGATGTCTGACTCTAGACACTGGCTTGTAAGTCCTCACTCTCATACTTGCAGGTGTTCACTCTGTCTGGTACATAGGTTCCTGTGTTCCCCGACAGATGTCTGACTCTAGACACTGGCTTGTAAGTCCTCACTCTCATACTTGCAGGTGTTCACTCTGTCTGGTACATAGGTTCCTGTGTTCCCCGACAGACGTCTGACTCTAGACACTGGCTTGTAAGTCCTCACTCTCATACTTGCAGCTGTTCACTCTGGTACATAGGTTCCTGTGTTCCCCGACAGATGTCTGACTCTGGACACTGGCTTGTAAGTCCTCACTCTCATACTTGCAGGTGTTCACTCTGTCTGGTACATAGGTTCTTGTGTTCCCCGACAGATGTCTGACTCTAGACACTGGCTTGTAAGTCCTCACTCTCATACTTGCAGGTGTTCACTCTGTCTGGTACATAGGTTCCTGTGTTCCTCGACAGATGTCTGACTCTAGACACTGGCTTGTAAGTCTTCACTCTCATACTTGCAGGTGTTCACTCTGTCTGGTACATAGGTTCCTGTGTTCCTCGACAGATGTCTGACTCTAGACACTGGCTTGTAAGTCCTCAATCTCATACTTGCAGGTGTTCACTCTGTCTGGTACATAGGTTCCTGTGTTCCCTGACAGACGTCTGACTCTAGACACTGGCTTGTAAGTACTCACTCTCATACTTGCAGGTGTTCACTCTGTCTGGTACATAGGTTCCTGTACTTCCTGACAGACGTCTGACCCTAGACACTGGCTTGTAAGTCCTCACTCTCATACTTGCAGGTGTTCACTCTGGTACATAGGTTCCTGTGTTCCCCGACAGATGTCTGACTCTAGACACTGGCTTGTAAGTCCTCACTCTCATACTTGCAGGTGTTCACTCTGTCTGGTACATATGTTCCTGTGTTCCCCGACAGATGTCTGACTCTAGACACTGGCTTGTAAGTCCTCACTCTCATACTTGTAGGTGTTCACTCTGTCTGGTACATAGGTTCCTGTACTCCCTGACAGACGTCTGACCCTAGACACTGGCTTGTAAGTCCTCACTCTCATACTTGCAGGTGTTGACTCTGTCTGGTACATATGTTCCTGTGTTCCCCGACAGATGTCTGACTCTAGACACTGGCTTGTAAGTCCTCACTCTCATACTTGCAGGTGTTCACTCTGTCTGGTACATATGTTCCTGTGTTCCCCGACAGATGTCTGACTCTAGACACTGGCTTGTAAGTCCTCACTCTCATACTTGCAGGTGTTCACTCAGTCTGGTACATAGGTTCCTGTGCTCCCCGACAGATGTCTGACTCTAGACACTGGCTTGTAAGTCCTCACCCTCATACTTGCAGGTGTTCACTCTGTCTGGTGCATAGGTTCCTGTGCTCCCTGACAGACGTCTGACTCTAGACACTGGCTTGTAAGTCCTCACTCTCATACTTGCAGGTGCTCACTCTGTCTGGTACATAGGTTCCTGTGTTCCCTGACAGACGTCTGACTCTAGACACTGGCTTGTAAGTCCTACATAAGGGGAGGGTAATCAGGTAAAGAAGAAGAAGAAAGAAGTAAATAAAATAGGAATTTAAATACTACATCGCAAAGATTTGACCAGAAAACGTTAAATTATAAGTATAAAACATAACCTAAAATATATTCATTTCAAATAGTGCAGTTCAACGAACGCAGTACTGCCAGTTGAATAAAACGAAACCCAGAAACTACATTATTTGGATCTTCTCTTGTATAAACTTTACTTTATTTTTAATGCAAACAAATAATGCTTCTTCTGGAGAAGTGAATTCTCAAAAGCAAGATCGTTGGAAACACAGTTAATTGTTAATCGTTTGTACTGTATAATAAGTCGTTTTTCAGCTATTTCTGGGACACAGTTGGCGACACTGAGTAAAGAAAAGAAAAACCAATGATAATTAGTATAAAACAAAACATGACTATGATGACTTATGACACTTTAAGAGCCGTATGTGCGAAATATTGGAACCACTAGTTGACAAAGTTCCTGAACTGTGAAAGGCGCGTAGCGTTGCGGATATTGGAACAGTGTGATTTGATCGATGTAACCAGTCAAGTTTAATGCTACAGTTATTAATAATGATAAGATATGTGACTGGGGAAATGCTCTTGTACAAAGACATTAATCAAAGTGTAGAGGAAGTTGTGAGGGAGAGAGAAATATTGCAGGATTATCATGAGAACGCGGATGTGCCCAAAGTGCAAAGAGCGACTTGCAATTAGGCCCTTGTCTCTTACCCAGTTTCAACTATATGCCTCCAGGATCTTACTATAAACCTCTAATTCATATTAAATTTCACAATATTATAATAGGGTATTTTTTGTTATTTGTATCAATTTATTTCAGTAGTTATATAACCCTTTGAACATACGCTTGCATAAAATATTGAGAAGATACTATATTTACCAGATAAGAGGATTTGGTGCACCACAGTTCTACCAACTCACCTGTAAACAAAATAAAAACAGAGTTAGTCATGTTACCTTCTCGATTATATTTGAATATATATATTTTATAGAACGTTATTCTCCTAACCTGTAAGCAAAATTTAATTAGGAGTATGCTACTTTTGATAGAATAAGAAAGATTCATTTCAGAATAGTAATATTATACGTTTAGCTAGTGGTGTGTGTGTGTGTGTGTGTGTGTGTGAGTGTGGTGTGAGTGAGTGTGTGGTGTGTGTGTGTGGTGTGAGTGAGTGTGTGGTGTGTGTGTGTGTGTGTGCGAGTGTGGTGTGAGTGAGTGTGTGGTGTGTGTGTGTGTGTGTGTGCGAGTGTGGTGTGTGTGTGCGAGTGTGGTGTGAGTGAGTGTGTGGTGTGAGTGAGTGTGTGGTGTGTGTGTGCGAGTGTGGTGTGAGTGAGTGTGTGGTGTGTGTGTGTGCGAGTGTGTGTGTGTGTGAGTGTGTGGTGTGTGTGTGTGCGAGTGTGGTGTGAGTGAGTGTGTGGTGTGTGTGTGAGTGTGTGGTGTGAGTGAGTGTGTGGTGTGTGTGTGTGCGAGTGTGTGTGTGTGTGCGAGTGTGTGTGTGTGTGCGAGTGTGGAGTGAGTGAGTGTGTGGTGTGTGTGTGTGTGCGAGTGTGGTGTGAGTGAGTGTGTGGTGTGTGTGTGGTGTGTGTGTGTGTGCGAGTGTGGTATGAGTGAGTGTGTGGTGTGTGTGTGTGTGGTGTGTGTGTGTGCGAGTGTGGTGTGAGTGAGTGTGTGGTGTGTGTGTGAGTGTGTGGTGTGAGTGAGTGTGTGATGTGTGTGTGTGTGTGCGAGTGTGTGTGTATGTCTGTGAGTGTGTGTGTGAGTGAGGGTGTGTGTGTGTGAGAGAGAGAGTGTGTGTGTGTGAGAGAGTGTGTGCGTATGTGCGTGTGTGCGAGCGTGTGTGTGAGAGAGAGTGTGTGCGTATGTGTGTGTTGTGTGTGTTGTGTGTGTGCGCGTGTGTGTATGTGTGTGCGTGTGTGTATGTGTGCACGTGTGTGTATGTGTGTGTGAGTGTGTATGTGTGTGTAGTGTGTGTGCGCGTGTGTGCCTGTGTGTAGTGTGTGTGCGCGTGTGTGCCTGTGTGTGCCTGTGTGTATGTGTGCACGTGTGTGTGCGTGTGTGTATGTGTGTGCCTGTGTGTATGTGTGCACGTGTGTGTGCGTGTGTGTATGTGTGTGTGTGTGTATGTGTGTGTAGTGTGTGTGCGCGTGTGTGCCTGTGTGTAGTGTGTGTGCGTGTGTGTATGTGTGTGTGCGTGTGTGTATGTGTGCACGTGTGTGTATGTGTGTGAGTGTGTATGTGTGTGTAGTGTGTGTGCGCGTGTGTGCCTGTGTGTAGTGTGTGTGCGCGTGTGTGCCTGTGTGTATGTGTGCACGTGTGTGTGCGTGTGTGTATGTGTGTGCACGTGTGTGTGCTTGTGTGTGTATGTGTATATTTAATCACTTTATTAATATGTTCCATTGCACGACCTGTAATGTTACATGCTAGGTTTTGCATAACACAGAGAATATATAATTATGATTAATGAACAAACTATATATAGTGTATAAATCGTTTATCCTGTTTTAAACTTAACTATTGTACCTCATAAATGCCTATGTTTATTCACAGAACACACTAAATTTCGTCAAACTGAACGGAAAGGACAAATTCTAAAGAGTTTCTTTTAAAGTTTCTAAATATATACTTCTTTTGAATTGGCCATTGATAGCCTTTGTTCAATACTCTATCTTTAAAATATCGTCTCTCCTTATTTAGTATAGGTACCTATTACCATCGCAGTGAAATTTGGTGTAACATTTAGTTTCAATTTTAATCACTCAAACTGTGAGGGAAAAAGATTTCGTTATCTCTTCCGTAGAGGTCATTTCCCATTCGTTCTCGCATTGTTCCAATCTAATTGTTGCTGGTGTTGTGTTGTGTGAAGTTTGCTTGTTTCGCCAGCCTAGTGGTGTGGCTCGTATAGTTCCTAACAACCCCGGCCTCCGTCTAAAACAGGCGTCTATTGC
The DNA here is from genome assembly GCA_030765045.1 of Tenodera sinensis. NCBI lineage: Eukaryota > Metazoa > Arthropoda > Insecta > Mantodea > Mantidae > Tenodera > Tenodera sinensis. The sequence continues at coordinate 12,686,642 of CM060968.1, read as the reverse complement.
TAGAGGTTGTTCAGAAGGACGTGGATGGCGGATGTACACGTGGGGAATACCCGCAGGCGGGTCCTGACCGTTACTGGCGACCTCGCCGCTGAGACAGCAGCTGTTTGTCGGTTTAAACACACAAACCGTCGTAGCCCACTTACATACATACATAGTTGCTGCCATTGCTTATCTTCAAATTACACTCGACGCTATTGTCTTTTTTCTTTACTTTTTTTTATTCTGGAACATATTACAATATTGCGTAAATTATTCTTACAAACACTTATTCCTAATTTTCTTGTAGGTACAAGGGGAATATGGCAATACAGTAGGTTTTAAGCGATAGTGAAAATGTTTCAAGAGCTGGTGGCTATGCTATAGCTTTAAAATTCTGTTCTGTTTGAATGATCTAAAGGAAAAAAGAAAGACTTTCCATTTAAGAAATGTATAAGAGCAAATTTCAAAATTAAAACAGATAACAAGAAATGCATCGGAAATGGTTAACTACACAAAAAAACGAACATAATTTTTTTTAACGAATCTACATTCCTTTTGTGTAGTACGATCCAGAAGGAAGAGGGCTTCAGAGGGCATTTCCAAAAACTTCAAGATGTGCATTTCTTTTGTCACCATATATAAATCATATGGTGATTTAATCAAAATCATTAGCACCATTTTAGAGAACATAAAACGCTTAAAAAGATTGTTCATGTAAAGCTAGTTTGGCGATAGGATGTTTTTATAAATCTTCGGATTCAAAAGAATTTCAACTTAAATAGTATGCAATTAGATATGGAGATTTCATTGGAAATTTACGTTTTAAATAGATCGTAGGGAAAGTAAATAGTCGACATTAAAACTATTTTCAACGAAAAGTATTCCTGTAGAAGAGAAGTCATTACATTAATTTAAACCAGTGCTAGATCTGGGTATTTGGAACGAATTTTGTATCTTACGTTTTTGTCTCTGACCATTTTCTACGGAGATATTTTAGTTTTGTCGAAAACAAGCTGGCAACACTGCAGATTGTGTAGGTGTCACTTTCACTAGGTCAGTACATAAACAAACACAGTAGCGGTGCGTCTTGAGAACATAAACACATACCGTGCCGTGTCCTTCTATGTTTACTGTGCGAGTGTAGACCAATCAGCAGGGTTATCTCCCAGAACATTACACCTATTTACATCCAGAAACCGGTTCAATTCCCTGAGCAACCTCAACGCAACGTTGTCGACTTACTTCACGTCTGAAAGAGCTGCTCGGTGTATTCTTTTAAGTGATTATTTCCAAACCCTGTGTGATGTCAGAAATAGCTTACTCTACGCGTCTTACAAGTAACAAACTCTTATCTTCCTACATTCTTGTGCAATTATGCATCCAATTTGGAACAAAAACCATTTATTTTTCGAAATCGGCTAATCGAAGAACAAAACGTCATTAGACCTTTTTGTTTGTAATTCTTCTCTGAAGCACATATTAGAAGAAATGTAGTAATATATAGTTAATTCATGTAAACATTTTCTTGGAAATGGATATACCTAAGATTTCATGCAGAGGAATGGTTTGACTGAGCAACACGAACGCACCTAAAGGGTCACAGATTGTAGAATGGGATAATTATCGTAAGAACTGGTCTTGCCTTGCAGCCAAACCCTTCGGCCGGCCCGGCCCGGCCCGGCCCTTCTATTAGACTCGGAGTGCGTGACTGCAGGGGATGGAAAACTTGGTCTACGTCGCTCAAGATTCACCTTTACCCCCCTCCCCCTCCCCTTACGTCCTCGGGCAACGGCTTCTAGAACACTTTTTTTTTCTTCCCCATCTTAAAGGTAAAGAAGGAGAGAAAATCTTTTCGGACTAGAATACAAAGCTTCTATTATCTTTCATGAGCGTACCCATGCTGCCATCTATAGAGAAATTATACACGCTTCAAAAGAATGACTATCGCGTTGGAACGAACATTTAAATAATCATAATCCTATGTTCGTGATTTAGGTGAATGAGATAATTATAAGCTTCCCCTCTCTTGTGTTTCCCTATTGACTATAATTAATTTTATTAGTTCAATGTAATGGAAAATAACAGGATGGCGATGGTGATGATATTACGATGACGGCGATGACAGTATAGTTTTAATGGTGCTCAACTACTTGGTCTTCAGCGCTCTTATAAGATTCCTATTGAGAGGTTGCAACTCTGCAGAAAGGACTGAGGAGGCACGGCGATTATAAGGGCTTCTCAAAGAGGCGGCGGCCGATCTGCAAACGCGTTAATTAAACATACAATAATTCATCAGAAGATTTTGAACCTATAGCAAACAAATTTGGAATGGATTTTCAAGTATTCTTCAAATTGTTATACAGGAAAGTTCAACCCCGTGCTTAGAGATAGGCAAATTCACTCAATAGGCAAGGAATATATATAATTATGGGACGTTTTGGATGCCATTTCTTGAAGGGAGATTGTGCCGCTGTGGGGTAGAGGGGCTGCAGGAAGGGAAGAAGAAGAAGTTGTTCCGGTGCTCATCCTCAAGGAGCATAATGCCATAGAAATCGGTTTACCAGACCCTCCTGCGCGTTTCGTTTAATACGACTACTGCACGCCTCTCAGCGGATTACGACCGTTCGTTCCTTCATGCATGTCTTTATACGCGCGCGATCCCTCATCTGCTGCCAAATCGAGACACGGGACAAGACAGTTTTTCAACTTTTGAAAAAAGAAGACAGAGATAAGTCGATTTTAGAGGTGTTTAATTCTTTGGCTAGCGAGAGATAAGTTAGTTTTTGCTATCCCAACTTGAACGTTGCGTGTGGAAGTTTGTGTGTTCTTTTTGGTTGCGTGTGAGCATGAACAAAAGAGCGCTTCGTAAACAGATGCGCCTCGAACTTCAGCTTTTCGACATTGTTCCCAACTTAAGCAAGTATGGATAGATAAGTGTACCCTTTCTGAGTGTTGAACCTGCTTTTGTGTTAAAAGTTAGGTTAAGTTGGAGATAAAGGAGTTTATTTCGTCATCGGGTGGCTCAGGCAGTAACTTCTGTAGCCCGCATTTGGGAGGTCGGAGTTTGACTCTCAAACATTGGCTGAGACACATTATACCCTCAGATATGGAGACTGCTGAATTGAATATTTGGATTTCAATTGCTGCACTCTTGTAGTAACCATTCTTACAAACTCTTATTCCTATATCTTCTTCGTATTAGTTAAGATAAACATTTTTCTCTACTCACTATTGTTTTACGCAACAATTCACATGTTATTCCGTATCTTTTATCAACTTCATACATACCAACGCCTATACATATCGTATGTTGAAGAGTGGCTAAATTCCAAAACAGGCTGACCGATCGCCATGAAAAGTGACATATCTAATTGTTTTCATGGCGAAGGTTTTTATGTAATCCATTTTACCATCCAACGTATTACATTCACATGTTTTTCTCTACTCCCTTTTCTTTTACCTAACATACTACTCCCTCTTCTACAAACAATCCATACATTTTTCCGTACACTTGAAATATAAGTGCAACGTAAAACATTCACACGTTTTTCTACTAATTTTTGTTTTACTAAACACAATCACATTTCTTTCATTACTTCCGCAACAATTCATACAATTTTCTATATGATTGAAACAGAAATGCACATTACATTCACATGGCTTTATCAACCAGCTTTTCTTTCTGTAGTATTTGTTATTCTTCAACGTTGCTTTTGCTTAGTGTTGCTCCGGTGTTTAAATAAAAAATAAAGAAATAGTTTAAAAAAGTAAACTAATCAGAATTGAGTCAGGAGTGCGCCGAAAAGCACGATATGGAACAGTTAATGAAACAAATGTTAGCCAAGATGGACATAATGGGAAATGAAATGAATTCCGGTATGCGACAGAGGAAACAAATATGAAAACCGATTTTGAAAAATGTAAACTACGGAATAGAAAATATAGGAACAAAAATGGACAAAATGGAAACAAAAATGGAAGGCAAATTGAAAATGTAAACTCCAAAACAGAAAAGATGAAGACGGGAATGTCTAATATGAAGATAGATCTATCGGAGAATACTAACGAGCGACTGGCCAGGGTAAAGGAAGCCATGGACGAACTCGACGGAAAGATAAAGGACCTTGGCGAATGTGTTAATGCCCTGGAGTCAATCGCAGCAGCAAGGAACTGAACTCCATAATGGAACAAATGCTCGACGAAAACGTCAAACTGGGCGGATATCTATGGGGGAGGCCTGCGTTCAGCAGTAGACGTTTTACAGCTGAAATGATGGTGTTTATGAAATATTTGTATCTTGGAAATGACTCTTCACAATTGCGACTGAAATTATTTAGTTAACGTTTGGACTTTCAGTTTATCTAAATAAGTATCTTCTCCCCCCCCCCCCCCAAAAAAAAAAACATATCACAAAAACAGAGGCGAAAATCGCCGAGATAAGCTCGGTCGCCCAGGTACTGTAAATAAATAATCCTTCTTTTCTAGCAGTTTCATTTGAATAAGTAAATGAAAAGGTTAAATGTCGGGCCAAAATGCAAGTAAATGTCAACTAGCCAGATTTGTGCACGTCTCTGCGGCTTGCTCTGTGCCCGCCCTCGGCCGGCCTGTGGTTTCCCTTTGCCTAATCTCACAACAGGTTCCAGCGAGGTGTTCCGCTACGCTGTTTTCACATCACACATGCCTTGCTGTTACGGGACGAAGGAGGAATCTGTCGCTGACACTAGATAGCTATAAAGTCGCGGACCATTAAGTTTTCACGAGGAGCTAAGTTACTGCATATGGAGATGCAGCTACTCCCGGGGGCTGTAGGTATCCCATAAAGCATCGCTCGCTTGCTTGCGTCTATACGTGTTAACATGCATGTTTTATATCAGAAAATTTAATCGACTGACTTTCTTGCACACGAAACACGAACTGCCGTGATACCAACTTCGCATGCAGCGTTTTCGTTAACGTTAATTAAGTAAATGTAATTACAAGAGGGGTCTAACCCTTCGTAAAAAACTAACAAAGTAAAGGATGAGGGGGGAATAAATATTAGGTCAGTGTTACCAACCTATACCAGAGATTTATAATTTTATGTTAATGAAGAAGCGAAACTCGTGCAATTGCAACGGCTTTCCACACTCTCTTCCCCTCTCCCGCTCTCTCACTCTCACCGAGAGGTGCCTCCGCAGTAACACCTGAGGCTCCACAAGTTCGATTCCGTGGACCGCCAAATCATTGTTTTTTTCTGTACGATAAGGTTATGCTGGAGAAGTTTCTCATCCAATATTTCTCCGAAATAGTGGCATTCAGTTATGGCGCCACGCCCCGACTCGTCACCCTCCGACTCGTCACACCCCGACTCGTCACCCTCCGACTCGTCACACTCCGACTCGTCACCCTCCGACTCGTCACACTCCGACTCGTCACACTCCGACTCGTCACCCTCCGACTCGTCACACTCCGACTCGTCACACCCCGACTCGTCACCCTCCGACTCCTCACCCTCCGACTCGTCACCCCCGACTCGTCACACTCCGACTCGTCACCCTCCGACTCGTCACCCTCCGACTCGTCACCCTCCAACTCGTCACACCCCGACTCGTCACACCCCGACTCGTCACCCTCCGACTCGTCACACCCCGACTCGTCACACTCCGTCTCGTCACACCCCGACTCGTCACCCTCCGACTCGTCACCCTCCGTCTCGTCACACCCCGTCTCGTCACACCCCGACTCGTCACACCCCGACTCGTCACCCTCCGACTCGTCACACCCCGACTCGTCACACCCCGACTCGTCACACCCCGACTCGTCATCCTCCGTCTCGTCACCCTCCGACTCGTCACACCCCGACTCGTCACACCCCGACTCGTCACACCCGGTCTCGTCACACCCCGACTCGTCACAGCCCGTCTCGTCACACCCCGACTCGTCACAGCCCGACTCGTCACACCCCGACTCGTCACACTCCGTCTCGTCACACTCCGCCTCGTCACACCTCGACTCGTCACACTCCGACTCGTCACACCCCGACACGTCACACCCCGACTCGTCACACCCCGACTCGTCACACCCCGAGTCGTCACACCCCGACTCGTCACACTCCGACTCGTCACCCTCCGACTCGTCACCCTCCGACTCGTCACACTTCGACTCGTCACCCTCCAACTCGTCACCCTCCGACTCGTCACCCTCCGACTCGTCACCCTCCGACTCGTCACCCTCCGTCTCGTCACCCTCCGACTCGTCACACCCCGACTCGTCGCACTCCGACTCGTCACCCTCCGACTCGGCACCCTCCGACTCGTCACACCCCGACTCGTCACCCTCCGACTCGTCACCCTCCGACTCGTCACCCTCCGACTCGGCACCCTCCGACTCGTCACCCTCCGACTCGTCACCCTCCGACTCGGCACCCTCCGACTCGTCACCCTCCGTCTCGTCGCACTCCGACTCGTCGCACTCCGACTCGTCACACCCCGACTCGTCACCCTCCGACTCGTCACCCTCCGACTCGGCACCCTCCGACTCGTCACACCCCGACTCGTCACCCTCCGACTCGTCACCCTCCGACTCGTCACCCTCCGACTCGGCACCCTCCGACTCGTCACCCTCCGTCTCGTCGCACTCCGACTCGTCGCACTCCGACTCGTCGCACTCCGACTCGTCGCACTCCTACTCGTCGCACCCCGACTCGTCACACCCAGACTCGTCACACCCGACTACCCCGACTCGTCACACCCGACTCGTCACACCCCGACTCGTCACACCCCGACTCGTCACACCCCGACTCGTCACACTCCGACTCGTCACACTCCGACTCGTCACACTCCGACTCGTCACACTCCGACTCGTCACACCCTGACTCGTCACACCCCGACTCGTCACACCCGGATTCGTCACACTCCGACTCGTCACACCCCGACTCATCACACCCCGATTCGTCACACCCCGACTCGTCACACCCCGACTCGTCACACCCCGACTCGTCACACCCCGACTCGTCACACCCGGATTCGTCACACCCGGATTCGTCATACCCGGATTCGTCATACTCCGACTCGTCACACTCCGACTCGTCACACCCCGACTCGTCACACTCCGACTCGTCACACTCCGACTCGTCACACTCCGACTCGTCACACTCCGACTCGTCACACCCCGACTCGTCACACTCCGACTCGTCACACCCCGACTCGTCACACTCCGACTCGTCACACCCCGACTCGTCACACTCCGACTCGTCACACCCCGACTCGTTTTGACTCACCTCCAACTCGTGGGCGTCACTAAGTGGGCGGAATACAATACTTCCTCTGCTTTACTAAACGTAGAGAAAGCAAGTTGAGAGAGCTTAAAACTTATATGCACCTTTATTTTCAAAAATAATTTTAATGTATTTACGATTAACGTACCTCTATGTAGTTTATGAGCAGAAGATCTGAAATATTTATATGGAAGTAAAAGTGAATAAAAAAAAGAAGAATCAGAAAACTCACCTTTTGGACCTCTCATCTTTTAAAGCTCTATATCCATATTAGTTATAGAAGTGTGTATATGATAAAAGATTACACAGTCTACTAGGTTCAGCAAAATGCGAACGCACCTTTTATGTGACGCTATGCGTACGTGTAGCGCTTCATTCGCGGCAGGTGATAAACGAGACTATGTCTTGAAGCTACTGCAAAACCCGGACAACGACCACGACGACAAGAAATGTAATTCGGTTAAGCTATTAGAAGCAGGTAAGGTAAGTGGTGCAAAAACACTAAAGTGCCTGAGTAAGATCACTTAGCAATATCAGCCACTCCAGTGCATCATCATCATCATCATCATCATCATCATCCTCGTCTCCTTAGATCGCCTTCTTTCCCTAGTGTCACTCAAATCTTGCACGTCCGAATTTTCTTTGCACTGTGCTCGGTAAGCATTTCATTTGTTTCATAATGACGCAATAAGAAGCACGCTTCTGGAAATTTCACCATCTCGAACGTTCTGGAACTTTATTAACTCTATCAAACTTTTATTTCACATAAATGTGTTTGAACGAGATTTAGATATTTTCCGGGCCACGCCTCTACATGAGGGGCACGGGTTCGATCCCAGGCGAAAGCGGCGCAGGAGCGGATTTCCTCCGGATTCTCGGTTTCCTCCGGCGTCTCATTTCATCAGTGTTTCATCTTTATTTCACGTATCATCAGTGTCACCGCCTGCGGTGCCGTAAGTAGTAAAAGCACAACCAAGAAAGTATTTTCTGTAGCATATATGATTTTGTCTTTCTCTTACGTTTACCAATTCTGCAAAAGAAGATGAAAATGATTTTTGAGGACATCCCCAGAAAATTCTACATTTACATTTAATTTATCATCAAAAATGTTAAAACACATATTTTAATAAAATCGTTGGAACTATATTTGAGAAAATAAAAATTTTTGAAAAAGTTTACATATAAACGGTAGTTTAGGAAGCAGGAATTTTCTTCAAAATCTTGGTGTCGCATCCTTGAAAGATCCTGAAGTTAATTATGCACCAAGTTTGGTTTTTAATTTATTTATTTGGTATTTGCAGTGGTGCTGTCAAGAGACAGAATTACGCAGTGCTCTCTTTTTGGACGGTGGGAGCACTTCTGTTTATTGTATGGGTTTAATATAGAAACTGCAGACTAAAAATATAATTTTGGTTTTTAGCAAGGGTAATTATTTTTGGAAAGGAATTTTATACGTGTGTGGGTTTTTTTTTTTTTTGTTTTTGTTTTTGTTTTTTTTTTTTTTCAGCTTATCCCTGGGGCATTGTCGCTTTTGGAGGACTTTAGCAGTTTGTGACTTTTGCAGGGTAAATTTTTCGCTCTTGTGTGAGATTACAACACACTCGAGCGAAAGTCACCATTTTCCGTAACAAAACAGGTCATGATAAACCCCTGCGTGCACCTCCCTGCCTCCCTACCGGAAGTCCGCGGGGCTGCAGTCAGGTAGGTAGGTATCAGTTGTTATAACTTGCTCGGTAAACACTACATTGTCTGGGAATATCCGATTTTCCTGCTAATGTTTACATTTTCCAGTTTTCTGAACCGTTGCGCTTCCAGACATTTATTTGCCTTGGGGTACGGTATTCAAACGTTAGTGAGGTAACCGCAATTCCTGGTAAATGGCAGCTTAATGTTGCAGCTAGAGGTGAGAGAGGGGTGAAAACATGACTAGCACCGGGAGTTCACAAGGTCGATACAAGGTGAACAGAATGTCTCGTGTCGCGCGCGTCCTCTAAGGGACGTGAGTACACTTTAACTGCCGTTTGTTGATTTTTAACTCAAACACAACTTCCTCTTCCATTTTCCTCTACAGTACATGGTTCCATAAATAAAAAATAATATTTGATTGTCAATACGTAACCACAACTTTAACATTTACTTCTGCAATTAACATAGGTAAGCAATGAATATATTTTCCATTTATCACTAAAATGAGTCCTTCAGCCACAAAATAATAATTCCATTCTGGATCGCCTATTCTTAAACATACGTTTAACATCGGCACGTGTGTAGAGCGGAAGTTCAGGAATATTGACATTAAACATTATGTGCCTGAATACTGCTCGGAAAGCTTGACAGCACGCTTCGTTACTTGCAGCAGCTGATACACACAGACACGCGGCAAAACCATTTCTAACGCTATTACGAACATTAGAATGTGTTGCTAAGTTAGTGAAAGAATAAAACTTAATATTAAATTCCGACCGCGGCCACCGACTGCTCGGCGCCACAACATTGGAACGCACAGAACAAAGCGATCCCAGACAGTTCGAGAAGCCTTGTACCCCCGATTGGTTTACGAGAAGTTTTAGAAAATGCGTATTTCCCACAGAATTCGCCGGCGCTTCCCTGGAGCATAAAAGGGTGCAATTACAGAGGAGCACTTTCCAAGTTGTATGTTGAGAAGGTGTTTAGTGAGTGTATCGTCAAAGCCTGTTTGATAAACAGAGAGAGTAGAAACACAATGAAGTGTCTGTGTGTCAGGGACAAAACAGCTGTGAGCTGCAAAGTCACGACGAACTGTAAATTGTCTTAACCATAACATAGAACTTTGTTTTTGATTCAGTTTTAGAAGAGAAATAATGCGATATTAAAAGTAACTGGATTGGTCATTTGTCACAATATGAATAGACCAAAAATAACCCAGCTGAGGAATAGCCAAGATCGTTGCGTCGCTACGCAATTCAAAACTGCCAGGTGATGGCGGTTGCACGTACAACCATGGAAAAAATGAAGTCCCATGTCGTGTTGCAGCACGGTTTACTCAAGACGATATTTCCTACATGCAACAGTTTATTGATATCGTCTGTCGGACGCACAAATAGGCCATAACATATGGAACAGAGACTATTAAACTCAGCTACATTTTGAAAATATCAACTTGTGTAAACTGCTGTCGTAATTCGCTCATCATTTTTCCCTGGCTGTACTTGAAAACTCGTACTCGAGGGCGGGTGGAGGACATCGAAAGTGAGGTCGGGAATCACCAATCTGAAAACGTTGCAGCTCCCGGAGCGCTGTGCCTGGGGTCATCAAATTTGCAGTTCACATATTCACGTGGAAGTGAAAGTGAGGAGGGAGGGAGGGAGGGAGGGAGGAACGAAGGAAGAAAGGAAGGAAGGAAGATAGGTGAGGCATTTCCATTCGCTGGAAGCTGATATAGGTAACAGTTCCAGAAGTTGCAGCAACTTTCAGGCGTGACAGATGAAACCAGGACGTTAAGGCTCGGAGATTCGAGGAATCACGTTATTTATTCATGTATCAAGTCGATGTAATGGAATTACCGAGGTCCAGACCGAAGAACCATGATTGTTCGGCGTGACGTGTGCGCCTTGTCAATGTCTCTCACACAGACCATGCCGAGTTATTGCTTGTAAAGCCGTCGAGCTTCTTCTGCCGGAAATGTACAACACAGAGGTTTTATGTCGAGTGACGCAAGTGCATAAAAACAGACGACTGGCTCAGTGCTAAACATCCCTTGCGTAGATGTCAATGCTTCTGCTCCGAGGTGGAAATAGTCTAGGTACTTTAGACTGCAGAAGCTACTCTTGTCACAATACTTTATAGAAATTATTTAAATTAATAAAATATCAGCATAACTTTCTCTACTGTTGTACTAACCATCCTTACAAACTCTTATTCCTATATCTTCTTCGTGTTAGTTGAGATAAACATTTGTACAAATTATCTTATTGCTCATTTCCTTGTAGGTACAAGGGGAATATTAGAATACAGTAGACTTTGAGCGATAGTCAAATATTTTAAAACTTTCAAACTCCATTCTCTTTGTACGACTAACACATAAAAAATGAATAGCGATGTTCCATTTGACACAAATATAAATTCTCCAAAAGTTACACACATAACAAGGAATATCTCCGAAATAGTTCCTACACAAAAAATATATGCAGACCTAAATTGTGTATTTTAGTAAGATCTACATTTTTTGTAGATTTCTTGCAAAAAAGGGTACCGGCAGTATACAGAAATCTATAGTTAATCTACCATTTTATGCAGCTAAAAGATTAGACAACTTTGAATACAAAAAAAAAATTATTGCAAAATATTACTATGAAAAATCAAAAAATAAAAGATGGCAACTACCAAACCTGTAATTCCTGAGTACCCTCAAAAAACAGCAGTTGCAACCTTCAGGTTGATTACAGGACATGATTGTCTGGCAAAACATTTAAACAGAATTGGGATATATTCTTCACCACTCTGTCCTCTATGTGATCTGCAAGAGGCAATTGACCGAGACCACCTTCAAATATGCCCGGCCACTTCTAGTGTCCTTCCCATCCATCAGTGAAAAATTTTGGAGAGCAAGAGGATTAATGACTTCATTGTCAGATATCCAGCATTAGCTAACAACATTTTTTGTACAGTAAGATTTTGTCTATCTCTTACGGTTTACGAGTTATTCAAAAGTCATCCAGAGTAAATACGACTACAGGGGCTATAGTCAGAAAATTCAAGATATACATTTCATTTGTCATAAAAATATCTCAAACATATGACATTTTAATCAAAATCGTTATAGCCGATTTCAAGAAACTCAAAATTTTCGAAAAAGTTTCCATGTAAAGGGTAGTTTAGGGTGGAGCTACTGTCTTCAAAATTTTCGTGTCGCATCCTTGAAAGGCATTAAACTTAAATACCAACTTTGGATTTTAACCAACTTTTAGTTAAAAATGCGGCCTCAAAACGTATATTTCCGGTGAACTCGAAACAGAATTTTTGGGTGGAATACAATTCTTCCTCTACTATGCGTAGTAGAGAAAATAAAAATTGTTAAAAACACAATTGTCAAATTGAAATGTAGCGCCCTTTTGTTTATTAATCGATTGTAAGGTGTAGTAAATTGTTTTTCAGCGATTTATGGGATACACTGACTAAACAAAGGAATGACATGGTGACAATATGCACAAAACAGAAGAATGGCCAGCTAATAAGTCGTATTTGATAATTAAACGCCTCAGTGCATGAAACAGTCCTATATAATTACACGTTCTATATCTTCAATTTTAATAGTCATATACTTTGTTCACAATATTTGATCTAACAGGAAAGTGTGACACTTTTACATGCAATACAACCGATGCAAATCCCCAAATAATAATTTGCCTTAAATTGGTGTAAAAGAAATGAAAGCATACACCCCTCAATTACCGCTCCACTTAAACCCCGATGGAATTACGGAGCTTATTTTTCCGGAAATTATCAAATGACTAGGTATTAATGCAGCAGAAACTCAAATTTCCCGAAATATTTTCCTTTGGTGTATCATTTTCATAGTCAAGCGACTGATTTTATCAAAAGCCGGAAGGTGTTTAAAATTCGTAATTTCCTGTGAGCTTAAACGCTTGTCGTGAATGCAAATTTTGATTCAATTTGCACGTTTTTTGTTCGGTCAACGCTTCAAGGGGTTGTGTTTAATCTAAAGAAAATTATTTACATATAAACGACCTTCAGTTGTTATCTAAATGTTGTAAGGCATTGTTATTCATTTATATGTGTAATTAATATATCGCTGGTTGTCATGCTTACATTACAGAAACCTCTTATTCCTATATATTCTTCGTGTTAGTTGAGATAAACATTTGTACAAATTATCTTATTGCTTATTTCCTTGTAGGTACAAGGGGAATATGGGAATACAGTAGACTGTGAGCAATAGTCAAATATTTTAAAGCTTTGAAATTTCACGGCCAAGAGATAAAAAATGAATAACGATTTTCCATTCGTGGAGAGCATAAGTATTGCAAAACTCACAACACAAGTAACAAAGGAGAATCTGCGAAATGATCACCACAAAGAATTCATTTGGACAAAAATTGTATGTTTTAACAGACCTGCATTTTTGTATAGTAAGATTTGGTCTATCTATTACGGTTTACCAGCTATGCAAAAGCCCTCAAGACTATATGGCCTATAGCCAGAAAATTTAAAATATACAGTTCATTTGTTATAAAAATATCTTATACATGTGGCATTTTAATTAAAATCGTTAGAGCCATTTTCGAGAAAATAATTTTCGAAAAATTTTGCTTATAAAGGGAGGAATTTTCTTCAAATCTTCGTGTCGCATATTAAACTTAAATACCAATTTCGGTTTTTAACCTTTTATTCTTCAGTAATGCTGTTCTGAAACACACAAACACTAACCTTTTTCTGAACATTTTCTTTTTGGATTCAGGGGCCTCAAAACATTTATTTCCGGTGAAATTTCTGGGTCAATACAATATTTCCCCTGCCTACTATACGTAGTAGAGAAAGTAAGAATAACTGGGATTATTATTTATCGCAATATATTAAGTTAATTATAACAAAGGATAGAATAGCTGAATGTAGCACATGCTTAGAACACACATGTGGAATCGACTGAATGCGGAGAACATTTTAAACAAATAAATCTCTGTGCGCGTTTACAAAGCAAAATCAGACATCAGTACTTTGATTTGAAGCTCAGTGAATGTATAACATAATGTACAGCTACTGATGTTGGATGTAAACTCTGTCCTTTGGGAGGCAAAAGGTCAGAACAAACCTAACCTAACCTAGCCTAGCCCAAAGGTGTGTACACCCACGTTCAAAGTGTCATTGCCATTCTATGGATGTTGAAAGGAATATTATCTAGTTGCTCTTGGCATTCTCCCAATGACGTAGCTTTTGCTGCTGGGAATAGAACGTTTGATAAAGGTATAATGTCATGGATACATCTAAAATATTATTCTCGCAATAATAAGGTAAAATTCCGAGTGTAGGTGGCGGCTTGAAACTGAACTGAGTTCATGTTGCCACCTTTAACGTTATTAAGTACGTGTTCTTGTATAGGAAGGTTATGGCGTAATGTCAACAAACCACGCCATTTTACCCCTAGAGCGCATGAGCGGAGACAAGTGCCAACACAATTTAAAGACAGAAATCCGCTAGATTGGCGACAATAATGCATCATTGGGTTTAGCTTTACAATTCACCGTAAGAGAAACACAAAAACTCCCCACGCCAAAATGTAGGTCTTGTTAAAGCACGCAATTCATATCAAATACATTTCAAATGAGATTTTTAAGGCCTTTTTTGGACATTACTAGAAAAGACCGACAACGAATATGGAAATAAGCGAAAAACTAGAGGAAAAATTTCTGATGTGTTGCACTCACATGACTTTCTCTACTCATTCTTACAAACTCTTATTCCTATATCTTCTTCGTCTTTTGAGATGAACATTTACAGAAATTATCTTATTGCTTATTTCCTTGTAGGTACAATGGGAACATAAGAACACAGTAGGCTTTGAGTGATAGTCAGATCTTTTAAAGCTTTGAAATCCCGTTCTCTTTGCAGGCTTAACATATAAAAAATGAACGATGTTGCATTTCGAGAAAATTTAAGTTTTCCAAAACCGACAGAAATAACCAGGAATATCTCCGAAATGCTCCACCCTACAAAAACCTTTACTCAGATATAACTTGTGTGTTTTAGCAAGATCTACAGATCCCACGCTCTAGCCGGGGATCGAACACGTGCTCTAAGGGTTGAGTAGGTCACATTCGTTTCAACAGGAATAAAATAAAGTCTCCAAAGTTAAGCATGGCCGAGTCTGTGACTCATTTCTAAGAGCGCAACAAACTACTGTGCAAGTTTTCGCCATGTTTGTCTTTTTGTGCCAAAACAAAGTTGGCATGTATGTAGGTGCGCAAGAAGGAAAACAGAGAACAATTTGTAATGCTGATGGGGATGGAACAATGCATGTTAACACAGCACACAAGAGGGATGCGAATTACCAAAACTGTAAAGAATAACAGGACTCGAGAGTGGTAGCAAATAAATTTACTTAATTACCGGCTCCGCTTTGGTTGTCATGTTTACAACACTGTAATCCTCGCTGGGTTGTCTGTCCACGGCTATTGAAAACACGGCATGTCAAAAAACTGGGTTTCTTGGTTTTACTGTCACAACTTGTTTACTCCAATGTGGCCGGCCAACAACACGACAATTTCACGCTAAATATCCCAACTTCATACCACCACTATAAGACTTCACACTTTACTAAACGATAAGATAATAATAGTAATAATAATAATAATAATAATAATAATAATAATAATAATAATAATAATAATAATAATAATAATAATAATAATAATAATAATGCATTTATTGTCAATAGACTAGTAGTTTCTGACATTGTCAGTTCAATTACATATGTACACTTTCATTACAATTATTCAAATTACATATCTACAATTTGCATTTGCAATTAATAGCTTATCACTATATTTACAATTCATCCATAGTATACAAGGCCTTGTTTATTAAGTAATTTCTGAGCTCCTTCTTAAAACCATTATTGGATTTAGCTAGTTTAATATAATTTGGTAACTTATTGTACAGTATTATTCCCATTACATTTGGATCTTTAATGCTACAATTCATTCTAAAGCCCTGTCTGAAAAAATCACTATTGTTTCGAGTGTTATAGTGATGTATGTCACTGTTCCTTAGATTATCATTCTTCCACACATAAATAACTACCCTATATACATAGGTATAATGAGAATACTGTAAAGATTTGCTTTTCCCTAAAGTATTGCTTACATGAGTCTGTATAGTTTAATTTATATATTATTCTAATTGCCTTCTTTTGCAGTTTCAATATTCTCTCCATATATATTTTTGCACTGCAACCCCAAATCTCAATTCCATACAGCAAATGAGGGTATAAGACACCATAGTAGATCATTTTTAATTCTTTCTCTTCAAGAAGACTGGAAAAGTGCCTAAGTAAATACAACGATTTACTGATTTTTCCATTGATATATTGAATGTGTTCCGACCATGTAAGCTTTTGATCTATTATAAGACCTAGGAAGGGCTGTTTACTTTCACAATGTATGTTGTAATCTGATAATTGTATCATGTTTGATTCATTATTTGAATTACCTAGATTATACTGAATTAGCTTTGTTTTAGACATGTTACATTTTAAAGTGTTTCAATAGTTTGTGTCATTGTATTATTTAAGTCTTCAATGGAAGTGCCCCAACATACAGTTGTTGTATCATCTGCATATGAGATTGCTTTACTGTTCCCATTGTTGGGTATATCATTCACATACAGTATAAATAAGAGAGGGCCCATCACAGAACCCTGCGGAACCCCATGCTTTACTGTTTTGAAACTGGATGTATTTTTTATTGTTAAATTCCCTTGTTTATGGTGTATTTGTGTTGCTTGTTTCCTGCCAATAAGGTATGAACTAATTAAATCTTTTGCTAGACCCCTAATTCCATATGCTTCTAACTTACTTAGTAGAATATTGTGATTAACATAATCAAACGCTTTTGTAAGGTCGAAGAATAATGTTGCAGTTTTTTCCTTGTTTGCCTAGTCCATCTCAACCAAGGGAGAATACTGTTTTATTTGTATATATTCAAATAAAATAGTTTATACAATCACCTTTTTACTTTCTGTAATGAAAAAAAAAAAGCATTTTAAAAAAAGCCGTGTGTGTGTGTCTGTGGACAGCATAACTTAAAAACGAAAACTTAGTTGAAAACCAAATTTGGTATTTAAGTTTAATGTCCTTCAAGAATGCGACACGAAGATTTTGAAGAAAATTGATCCAACCTAAACTACCCTTTAAATGGAAAATTGTTCGAAAAATTTGATTTTCTTGAAAATCGCTCCAAAGATTTTCACTATAATGTCATATGTTTGACATATTTTTATGACAAATGAAATGTATATCTTGAATTTTGTGGCTATAGCCCCTGTAGTCGTATTTACACTAGATGACTTTTGCATAACTGGTAAACCGTTAGAGATAGACCAAATCATACCATACAAAAATGTATATCTTGCTAAAATACACAATTTATGTCCAAATAAAATTTCTTGTAGGGTGAACCATTTCGGAGATATTCTTTGTTATGTGTGCGAGTTTCGGAAAACTTAAAGCTTTCGTCAAATGCAACATCGTTGTTCACTTTTTTATATGTTAAGTGTGCAAAGAGAACGGGATCTCAAAGCTTTGAAACATTTGACTATCACTCAAAGCCTACTGTATTCTAATATTCCCCTTGTACCTACAAGGAAGTAAGCAATAAGATAATTTGTACAAATGTTTATCTTAACTAACACGAAGAAGATATAGGAATAAGAGTTTGTAAGAATGGTTAGTACAAGAGTAGAGAAAGTCATGTGAGTGCAACACGTCAGATTTTGTTTATTGGTTGAGATGCTTGTACATCGCTGTTTATTGTTATTATTATATATTATTAATTAATATTTTTTTTAGAATAACTATATAGGCTTCTTATTGCTGCTATTAGTTGTATCGGTATTTCCTCGTAAGTTGGTGATAATATCAAACCACTGACAGCGCTGGGTATTTCAACTAGTTGTAAATAAAATTAATTGCTCAGTGGAGTTTAAAAAGCTAACCACCCATTGTCGGTTAAGCCAACTAGTTAGATAATAAATGTGCAGAAACAAGCTCTAAATAAGCAATGAATTGCCAAATTTGAGGGATAATAGTGAAATGCAGAGGAGAGCGATTTTGCGACTCAATTAGGGGAAATTATTTGGGAATAGGCCGCAGCACAACACACCGCTGCAAGATCAATAGTACGCACGATGGGAAGGCAAAGTTTGAATACCCAATTAGGAATCGGAAGACGGAGCACAAAGGCCCGGTCCCGGTGCTATTCATGGGGTTAATGTAAACTCACTCACCCCCGAAAAATAATAACAATTTTAATTGCCACAATTATCAAACAATGTAAATACATTTTTGTTGGTGTGTTTTTTTTATGTGAGTTGCAACATAATTGGCTAGCAGTTAGCAAAGTTTGTGCGAGTTTGATAATAATGAACCTTCCCAAGAATGACAATACGACGCGCCTGTAATTAGCTGTTCATTCTTGTCTTTCTGCACAAATGATTAATGATTTTCCAAATCCTGTCGTTAACAAAACGAGTCTTCTTAAATCACCAAGATAATTGGACACACAGCTCGCTCTGCTGGACAAAACCAATACCAACACAATCAACGCCAGTTCCTGTTCTAGACCATACATTTTTATACCACGCAGAACAATTGCTTTAATTCCGGAAGTCCGTGGTTCGAACAGTTATTGTTACTCTTTGTAAAACCTTGCTAAACACAGTAAAAATAGCGAGACTGGCATTGCGGCTCACCACACAGCTGATATCCTCTCTGCCCCTGAATATTCTCATACATTCATATGGCTTTCCCTACACACTCTTCTACAAACAACCTTCACAAGACGTTATTCCTTTATTTACTTCATTATAATCCAGATAAACTTTCATTAAATATTTTATATTTGGTCATAAAAATTCTGAAGTGTTGCACTCACATAACTTTCTCTACTCACTCTTATACAAACTATTATTTTTCTATCCACTTCATTTTAATCAACACAAACATTTGTAGAACTTATTTTATTACATATTTCCTTATAGGTACAATGAGAACAGCAGAATACGTAGGCTTAAGCGATAATGAAATATTGTAAGAGCACGTCATTATATGACGGCTTCGAAATCCAATTCTTTATATATGATCTCTAGAAAGAAACTAAAAGAAGCTGTTGAAAAAAAGTGCAAGTAGTAGACAGTTCAAATGAACAGTAAAGAATATCTCGGAAATAGTTAATGCTATAGTTTTTGTGTGTTTTAACCAGATTTGCTTTTTGCCCATAGGTTTTTGATTGTCTTGCACTTTACCAAAATTGAGCTGTAAGTTTTATAGGTCATGAAAGTATCTTACAGTATCGTAATTTTTGAAAGAAAGGGTAGTTGATATAAACTTCGGGTATTTTTGAGTTATGTTGCCCCCCCCCCCCCTCTCTCTAATTCCCACGGATCGTTTTCTAAAATACTCTTTTTGGGTTCAGGTACCTCAAAAAAAATGTATTTCCGCTGAAATCTCGATATCCAATTTTTGGGTGGAATTCAAGATGTCTGTGCCAATTACTTCGTGCTAAAAAAACGTAAAAAAGGAAGAAATCTAAGTAAAGGTTAGTTTATTTGTCCACTGATAATTCCGAACGCCTTTATACATCACTTCTAAGATAAATTTTTAAAAAAAATTTCGAAAGCCCTTACATCTCACTTATAAGATAAGTCTGTTTTAAAAAATTCCGAAATTTCTTGAACCGTTTTATTACAAGTAATATCATAATACGTGTGACCTAACCTATAAATTCTCGAGAGGGGTGAGTCAGACCATCGAATTATATTTATCTGAACTATTTCATAAATAAAAATGAATTTAAGTACTATATCGCAAAGATTTGTCCAGAAAATATTAAATTCTATAAAAAAACATAACCTAAAATATTCATTTCTATTAGTGTTCGATTTATTCAGCACTGCCAACTGAGGAAAATGAAACCCTGGAATTAGAAGTACGTCGATCTTCTCCTACTATGATAGAAAAGCAGTTAATAATCTGAACTCACTTTACTGTTAACATTAACTGGAATAATTATTATTAAAAGAACAATTGTTAAAAACACAGTTGTGAAATTAAAATGGAATGATATTTTGATTGTTAATCGATTGTAATGTGTAATAAATTATTTTTCAGCGATTTATGGGTACAGTTGGTGCCACTGAGTAAACAAAAGAATGAGTAGGTGATCGTATATGGTAATTTAATGTCTGTGTATGAAGGAGAAAAAAATAAACATTTTTCCCAGCCGGGAATCGAACCATGGAGCGATCGGTGCTCAAAGAGCCACGAGGATAGCAAACTAAATAACTGCACGTTCCCAGTACAACTAAAACACTGAAGTTGTAAGATTAACCACAAATGCTACTGGAAAAAAAGAAGAAAACAGAACTATTTCCCAGGAGAGTTCGCAAACTTTCAATATTACAATATCAACTTAGAATAATTCCGCTAACAACTATGGGACTGCTCAATATTCACAGCTGAATAGACAAAAGCGTTCTCATGACAACGTTATGACTTTGTTTGAAATTTGCATTGATGTCTCTTGCAAAGTAACGGCTAAGCGAGGAACTTTGCGCATGAGTGAAACTGTCGCTGTTCTCTTACTTTTGTTTTTGTTTTTTCTCCCCCTCCCCCAACCCCTCTCTCTCTCTCTCTCTCTACGTCATAGATACTTCCGCTCTGGCACCAGAAACACTGCGTTATGGTGTAATATTACGCTTCTTTCAAACATTTGTCAGTGCTTGCTTTCTTTTTATCTCCTGTCGCTTCTTTTCACCGAAACATTTTTTTGGGCCGTTGGAAGACACTTTCTGTCATTCTGCTCATGCGTGAAAAATAGCAAAAATTATGCGGAAAATAAATTATTTTGATGTCAGGAAGAGTTCATTACCTTTGCTCTGCGGTTTTCCAACGATCAAAAGAACCGGGGCTTTAAAAAAACAAAAGCCAGAAACATAAACGTTTCAAAAATAAAAACAGAGGATAATTTACAACTGATGTAATTGTCAGATGTGGTGACGTAAACAGCTAATTAGGTTATATAAAAGAGGCAGGCGATATAAACAAAGCAGAGCGAGATGGCTTAGGCTGAGTTTAAAATCCGGGTGCTGGATTGAATTTTCAGGGAACAGCCTCTGAAAAAAATATACAAAAGTACCTATAGATCTCATTAAAGCAAATATTTGTGTCTTACTTTCCCCTGGAGTTAACCGTTTCCGAGATATTCTTTGTTATTGGTTTGAATTTTAAAACAATAGTTCTTTCAAATACGAAGGTGTTTGACGTTGTTCATATCCTGTCCATGCAAAGAAAATGTAATTTCAAAGCCATTACATAGCGACCAGGTCTTAAAAGATTTGACTGTATTCTTCTATTGCTATTATTCCTGCAAGTAAGCATGTATAACAGCTACAAAACAAGAATGAACATGGGCATAGCCAATACAGTGATGTTGCTCAAGGCGGTTTATGTAACAGTCAAATCTTCCATCGTTCTCGCCCGCTCGCTGGGAAACTGGCAACGCCGCGATAGCAACATCACTGTGTTGGCTATGCCCATGTTCATTCTTGTTTGGTAGCTACTATAATAAAGCATGTTTATAAACCTTTATAAATGAAGTAGATACTGCTTAAACTTTTCAAAAAAAGACATTTTAAACATGTATTTTATAAAGAATTGCGTTGCTAAAGCCAGAAAGCCGCAGGACTCTTCCTTATATCCCGAGCGCGGTACAGATCGATGTATATTTTTGTTTCTAAATTATTCTATTATATCATTATACAACGTGCAGTGAGACAATTCTGATGAAAATCTCCTTTTCGTTCCCTTTGTTTATTCCACAAGTCTGTGAAAACAATAGGCACTCTACGCTATTTCTTTCTCACACTGCTGCTTTTGTTATTGTATATGTTTTATATCGGATTATATTTTAATCTCATCTTTAATTACCTCTATAATACTATCAATCGTTGCATTCTAGCTTCTTAGAAAGAAGCTGCTTCAGAACTCAAATCGATCTGAAATCCCCATGGAAACGTAGTACTCGGGGATTGACCCAGGTGTCTCTTGAACCCTTCTGAATACTATTTCCCTTCTAAGAGAGGTCTGATAAGATATCTCTATCTTGAAAGTGGAAGCCAAGTCTTGTGCGATGCAATGAACACGGCCATTACTCCATCATTCATGATGTATGGGCAGTTAGCGTGTAAAAACTCCTATTCAATATAATATATCCCATATCGAGCTCTACTGGGTCACGTAGCCGCTAGCAGAAGTGATCACAACAGTGTGTAACACTCACACGGCTTTCGTTACCCATTATCAGCCACAGTGAAGTGGGTCAATATCTGCTGGCTTTGAAATTCAGTCTCCTTTACACCACATCACAAGGACAAACCCCATAAATATTGTAACAATTTGACGCATCCCACTGCTGACACCAAAGTGACAAAAACGACCAAAGCTCATTCCAGTTATTTTTTTTTCCCTCACTTTTTCTTCTAAAACTTATGCACAAATACTGTTCTCTTTTACTGACATTAACACAGTCGAAAGCACCGAAGTCGAACCTTTGCGAAAGAGGGTGGGAATGTGGGTCTACCTACTTCCACTATAGGCGGACTTTGCCTCTCTTTAACCTCCAGTCGTGCCTTATGTTGCAGTGGCGAACGTTGCCTTTCATATAGGAAAACGCTTTCAAATCTTATACAATTTATTTCCCTATCTTCTACATTTTAATCGATATACGTATTTTGAGAAAGTATCTTATTGCTAATTTTCTGTATGTGCAAGGGGAATATGGGAATACGGTAGGCTTTTAGTGATAGTGAAATGTTTTAAGAACTGGTTGCTATCCAATACCTTTAAAATTCCGTTCTTTTTGCAAGGACAAGGGATAATGCTATTTGAAAAAGTGTAAGTATTGGCAAATTCAAACAAATAATTTTATATTCATTATACTCATGGATTATGTTGAAATGAACTCACTAGATGGAACCACCTAATATTTGTGCTGAGCCTTTTACAACACTATCCGTATCGTTTGCTACCGAAAACTGAAAAACTGGCGCAACCAATGAGTAGCCAAGTTTCAAAACTAAAACTTAAACCATCACTACCGCGATTAAAAAAAGTAATTTTATTATTAAAAATTAGTTTAAAAACTACTAGAAATCGTGCTAGGAGAAGGAACCAGCCAAAACCTCTATATCTGGCAGTAAAACAGCTGCATGCGCGCCTAGTGACTGGAAGGAGAAACACTAAAGCCATTGCGTGTTGAATGAAGAGCCATCTTTCTTGCAATATAGCAATAGTGTACTGGGCGGCTTCATGTGACGTAACAGCTTCGTCGTTCACTTCGAGGGCTTCACAAATGTATATGCGAATTCGTTCCAACAGTCACGGTCAATTTGTGTTCTACCTTGTTTGAACAGCTGCAGTACATGGCGAATCAAGGCACGGCTTGGCAGTTACCTCTTTTCTAGCATCGAAAAAAGCTTCAGAAAATTATGAACTAATTCTAAACTTTGTTGCCCTTCTAAGGACTATTTGTATTTTTAATTTCTGGACTAAAGTACGAGCAATACATTTTCTATAGACCTCCGACTCATTTGAGCATTATTTCACTAATTTCATTCATTCATCATCCGATATGACATTACGTTGGAGGATGTTAATATAAAAATCTGATGTGTTGCACTCACATGACTTTCTCTACTCTTGTGCTAACTATTCCTACAAACTCTTATTCCTATATCTTCTTCGTGTTAGTTGACATAAACATTTGTACAAATTATCTTATTGCTTATTTTATTGCAGGTACAAGGGGAATATTAGAATACAGTAGGCTTTGAACTATAGTCAAATCTTTTAAAGCTTTGAGATTCCGTCCTTTTTGCACACTTAACATATAAAAAAATGAACAACGATGTTCCGTTTCACTCAAGTTTTAAGTTTTCCGAAACCAACACAAATAACAAGGAATATCTCCGAAATGATTCACTGTACAAAAAATTTATTGGGAGATAAATTGTGTATTTTAGCAAGATCTACATTTTTTGTGCAGTATGATTTGGTCTATCTCTAACGGTTTACCAGTTATGCAAAACTTCTCCAGAGTAAATACGACTACAGCGGCTATACCTAGAAAATTCACGATATACATTTCATTTGTCATACAAGAATTTTAAACATATGCCATTTTAGTCAAAATCGTTAGCCATTTTCAAGGAAATCAAACTTTTTGAAAAATTATCCGTGTAAAGAATACTTTAGACTGGTGCTATTTTCTTCAAAATCTTCGTGTCGCATCCTTGGAAGACATTAAACTTAAATACCAACTTTGGTTTTTAACCGACTTTTTGTTTTTGAGTTATGCTGTCCATAGAGTGACACACAGACATTTTAAAAATGGCGTCCAAAGTATGTTCGCTTCTTCATAGCGGATTAAAACTTCGAAGATATGTTCTTTAAGGTATGTTGCATTTTTTGCAATAAAAATCCAAAAATCGATATCTTTGACCAAAGAGGCTAAAATATCACTTAAGTGTGTTCCTGAAAGGATTAAAGAAAAAGTCCCTTCTTCCAGCTGGGAATCGAACCCGAGACTTGAGACGAGTTGAAGCAGAGTTGAATACACAGTAGGTACGTGTTATTTCCGCTTGTTTTGAAAGCACTCTTTCTGAGGGCGGGCACGTTTCTCCCCGTGGCTAATCCTGGATATCCTCCACACTCGTGTCTCCTTGGAGACGAAACAAGTGACTCTTGAGTTAGTTGACACGGCCGCTCAACCACAGGAATACGCTAACACTTTCTGTCCCTTTATGCGTAGCAATACGTTTAGCTTTTTAGCTTTCAGATTTTGGTTATGAGATATCTGAAGGACGATGTCACTAGTTCATGGAGTACTTCAGAGAACACCAAAATTAAGTCTATAACTACGGCTAGATATAGATAAACGAAATGCAATCAGTGCCAGAATTCTCTGACATAACCTAGCGTTGTTTTATATTACAAAAGATGTGTATATTTGTATTAATACACCATCGTTTATTATACAACTTGTAGTAATACACATAAATGGCAGTGATTCACACCCGGGAACTTCACACTTCCCAGGTAAATATCTTTGACGAATTCGCAATGTTAACCAAACGATGAAGTGAGGTTATGTTACCACATGGCGAGGTTATACCCGCCAACTCTACTCTGTTATGTATTACAGAATCTTTGCACGCCATTCTTCAGAGCAGAAACAAACTAAAAACGTTATCCAGAAAGAATAAACCTTATTTACTTATGTACTTGATTTTCCTAATTCCTCTACTGCTTCCAAGTCTCTGTTTTTACCTACATTTCTACACTCTACATGCTGCAAGTTGTATTTAAATTTGTTCTGACGAATAAAATAATTGCTTCGTCTTCACTGTGTGAAAACTTTCATTTTCCACTCATTATGTCCAATTTGCAAAGTAAAGAAAGCAATACCGCAACATAACCTCACTTCAGATCGCCCAAGCTCAACTGAACTGGAAAAACGATTGTCACCGAAATTTTCGACGCGTAGATTTCTGGTGGAAAACTTAACGAATGAGTTTCAGTCGTCAGTTCAGTTGACTTCAGTTCACGACCGGAGGAAAGCACTTCCATAATAAGCAAGATCACGTGACTATCAACTCAAAAAGTTTAAACTCCAGTTCTTCTTATTCTTCTTTTCCTGATCGTATCTGAAATGTTTTCAAAGTATTTACTTTTGTACAAGTCTTCATTTTTCCTTAGTATAAACTCTCCTTTATCAGTTTGTATTGAACCCAAGAGATCTATTAACATTTTTCTTTCCTTCTTTTCTAATGCTTCTATTTCTCCTGTTTTAAAGGAAAACACACACTCTAGAGCACATAGACATTCTGGTTTGTGTTATAGTGTTTGTCTTATTATAAATATCCTTACTTAACTGATCATTTTCTCAATCTGGTTTATTTGATTCCTTATCCAATCCATTAGTTTGAACCAATTCACCAACATATTTTTTTTTATTAATTCAGGAAGTTTCTTAAAACATATATTTACTATGAAGTCTCGATATCGAATTTTTAAGTGGAACACAATACTTCCGTACTTAAGAGAATGTAAAACAGCTTTTCGTTTTTGTGTATCAGATCGAGAAAATTGTGGCATAAGTTCGGTTGTTCCCCAGCGTAAAGTTCACCAAGTAGGTAAATAAATTACCTTATTCCTCTTTTACCCATCACATTTCTCTCTCTCTCTCGAGGAGGCAGCAGCTTTGAAAGTCATTTGCACAGATTAGATCCATTTCTCCCTCCGCTGGCTGCACAAAGGCGAGGCTGGTTCAATTTCTGCACAAGATACATTACACAGGCAAAGGCGTGCCCTGTTTTTGTTATACCCTCTTCCAAACTACCAAATTTCCTAATAATTAGTTCCTTATCAAACGCTCTGTGTGTGCTTTAATACCATTCAAGCTTATTAACACAAAAATGAGTGAACTGAAATGAAGAAAAAGGTTAAGATTATTAATTGTACCTCAGCCAAAGTAGTATAAAGCAAACATGAAGCAGATATTTGTGTAAGCAAGCAGAAGGGGTTTTCTGGTTGATAAGGAGTGTGCCTATCTTTATTAATTTCAAAATTTTCGTTTTTTACTTTCTCTACTGGTAAGTAGGGGAAGTATTGTATTGCACCCAAAAATTCTATGTCGAAATTTCACCGGAAATATATCTTTTGAGACCCCCTGAATCCAAAAAAAAAAAAAAAGCATTTTTAGAAAAGAGTCTGTGTGTGTGTATGTGTGTGCGTGTGTGCGCGCGCGGACAGCATAACTTAAAAACAAAAAGTGGGTTAGAAACCAAAGTTGGTATTTAAGATTAATGTCTCTCAAGGATGCGACACGAAGATTTTGAAGAAAATTCCTGCACCTTAAACTACCCTTTACATGGAAAATTATTGGAAAATTTTGATTAAAATGCCATATATTTAAGATATTTTCGTGACAAATTAAATGTATATCTTGAATTTTCTGGCTATAGCCCCTGTAGTCGTATTTACTCTGGACGACTTTTGCATAACTGGTAAATCATAAGAGATAGACCAAATTATACTATACAAAAAATATAGATCTTGCTAAAATACACAATTTATGTCTCAATAAATTTTCTTGTAGGGTGAACCATTTCGGAGATATTCCTTGTTATGTGTGTCAGTTTCGGAAAACTTAAAACTTTCGTGAAATGGAACATCGTTGTTCATTTTTTTATATGTTAACCATGCAAAGAGAACAGGATCTCAAAGCTTTAAAATATTTGACTATCGCACAAAGCCTACTGTATTCTAATATTCCCCTTGTACCTACAAGGAAATAAGCAATAAGATAATTTGTACAAATGTTCATCTTAACACGAAGAAGATATAGGAATAAGAATTGTAAGAATGGTTAGTACAAGAGTAGAGAAAGTCATGTGAGTGCAACACATCAGATTTTTGAGTTATGGTGTCCACACTCACACTCACACTCACACACACACACACACACACACACACACACACACACACACACACACAAAAACACAAACACACAGGGAACTTTTTCTAAAATTTTTTTTTTTTGATTCAACGAGCCTCTAAACATATTTCCGGTAAAATACCGACATCGAATTTTTTAGTGGAATATGGTACTTCCTCTACTTACTATACGTAGTAGAGAAAGTAAAAAGCAAAGACCTCCCCTCTTTTGCCCCTTATCAAACCATCACTCTCTGCAATAGGGGAAGTAAATAACGCGGCTTCAAAAACCGCTAAAAACGATACAAAATCCGCTGAAGATTTTCTTTGGCACTATTTGTACAACATAGAGAAAGTCATGAGAGGGCAACATCAGCTTTTTAAAGAGTCCACTCCGAATGTCCAGAAGGGCAATAAAATAAAACAAGAGAACAAAACAAACGAAATACCAGAATGGTAGAAATAACACTCATACATATATGTTAAGCATTTTGAATTATACAGAAGTACCAACCGTGGCTTTTTCCTTTTGTTTCCCTTTGAATTACTGGAAAAGACTTCATTCCGTTTTTTGTTTTTGTTATGGCTGACACAACTTTTTCGACCAACCCTTTTGTCCGCACCTGACCCAGATTCTTGGTCGTTATGTTGGTGTGCTTTGTTTGTTGTTATTATTTCTGCATATTGGTTCCATTTATACGTTTTTATGCATTTTCTTGATGCACTTTGGGCATGGCATGTATATAACCCGCACACACAAAGGATTTTTATCTAGTGCGGGGAAAATAGTTCTTTGCCAGTACTACATTACACTCACATGACTTTTGTTTCAGTCTTCATGTTTGCTCGCTAATTTTCTTGTAGCTGCAAACGCAATATGGGAACGACAATCAAATGTTTGCAAGCTGATCCGTTTTCTTTGAATGGTTAACATATAAAAAATTGCATAACGATGTTCCATTTGACAGAAGTATAAGTGCTCCAGAACTCACACAAATAAGAAGGAATATTTCCGAAATGGTTCACTCTAGAAAAAAAATTATTCAGACATAAATTGTGTATTTTAGCGAGATCTACATTTTTAGTATAGTAAGATTTTGTCTATCTGTTACGGTTTACGAGTTATTCAAAAGTCATCCAGAGGAAACAAGACTACATAGGCTATAGCCAGAAAATTCAACATATACATTTAATTTGTCATGAAATATCTTAAACATATGGCATTTTAATCAAAATTTTCGAATAATTTTCCATGTAAAGGGTAGTTTAGGGTGCAGGAATTTTCTTCAAAATCTTCGTGTTGCATCCTTGAAAGGCATTAAACTTAAATACCGACTTTGGCTTTTACACTACTTTTACATTTTTACATTTTTAGATTCAGAGGGCCTCAAAACATATATTTCCGGTGAAATCTCGATGCGCAATCCTACTTACTATACATAATAGAGAAAGCAATAAACTTTTCATTTATCCAGACGAAGGTTTAAAACAAAGTTGTAATTAATCTCGCCCCAGGAGTAAAAATCCCAGATATGTCGTACGTTTATTGAATATTCCGGCGGAGGAATATTTCTGCTCTATGGCATCATTTCGGGCAGTGGAAAAAAACAAACGACAGTCGATTAACGCTGGCGGATAGCGGAGCCCGATACAAACATAACAATTTATATTTATTAAGCGTACTCTCACATAGGCACGCAAAACTTTTGAAGCTATTGGAGAAATCCCATTAAAATTCATGGAAATTTAAATGAGAACTGGAAATGTGCCGCATCACACTCGGAAAGATATGGGGCCAAAATGAAACGTCATGATTAAAAATGTCATATCAATAAGTGTGAGCCATTCATCCGAAATCGATATTACGATATGGAAGGGTTAGAAAAATAAGCCGTCAAAAGTTTGTTCCCCCTATGGCGGTGCGGTTTGTCGGCGCAGTGGCGGATGCTTATGAAGAATTAGTTGTGTAGTTCAAAAACGAAATAGTTCCCACACCAAAAATATCATCATTATCTACATTCAATGGATTATTTTATTTTTTTATTCGTTTATTCATTTGTGCTACAACAGAACAAAGCTCCAAGTTTAACTAAATGCAAAACAAGAATACAAAAAGGAATACTCTAAATAATCTGATGTGTTGCACTCACTTGAGTTTCTCTACTCTTGTACTAACCATTCTTACAAACTCTTATTCCTGTATCTTCTTCATGTTAGTTCACTTAACATATAAAAAATTGAATAGCGATGTTCCATTTGACAGAAGTATAAGTTCTCCAAAACTTACAGAAACAGCAAGGAATATCTCTGAAAAGGTTCACTCTACAAAAAAAATGTATCCAGACAAATTGTGTGTTTTAGCAAGATCTGCATTTTTTGTATAGTAAGATTTTGTCTATCTCTTACGGTTTACTAGTTATGCAAAAGTCGTCCAGAGTAAATACGACTACAGGGGTTATAGCCAGAAAATTCAAGATATACATTTCATTTGTCGTAAAAATATCTTAAATATATGTGATTTTAATCAAAATCGTTAGAGCTATTTTTGAGAAAATCAAATTTTCGAAAAATTTTCCATGTAAAGGGTAGTTTAGAGTGGGACTATTTTCTTCAAAATCTTTCTGTCGCATCTCTGAGAGACAATCTTAAATGTCAACTTTGGTCTTTAACTTACTTTTTGTTTTTAAGTTATGCTGTCCACACACACACACATACAAATACACGGACCTCTTTCTCAAAATGCCTGTATTCGTGCCAGGGACCACAGGCTGGTGAACAAACTGCATGGCGCGCTTGCCTTTTCAAAGCATTTTTCATACACCATTGAAAGATAGAAGAAAGGCTAACATTATATCTTTATTTGTGACATCCGCGTGTTTGTATTTGGTTCGTGAAAGGACAGAGAGATAAAGCGCTACCTTTGGCCTTTAACAGAGTTATTGGAGATTCAAGCTTCCTGACTTTTTCAATAACCTTTATATATGGCCTTAATCAATCGTCCTAATATCACATAATCCGTTTCAGGAGCTGTTTCATCTCGTATCAGAAAGCTGTTCTAAATGAAAAATGGGTTGCGATGATGGAATATTTAATTTTCTGTCTGTTGATTAATACTTTAGTTTGTGACATGTGAGTGATGTGTGTATGCGCATGCGCGCGAGTGTCGGTGTCAATAATGCCACGGTAGGAAGTTTGGGTCAAGTATAATTGAATTTTAAACAGATTATTGTCAGGGTTTTCAGACTAATTGCGCATCTTCGTCACTGTCGAACCGACACAAGGCGGAGAGCTAGCACAATGACAATTATTCAACCAAAGGATTGATTACCTCAGCCCGTCATATTGATTTAACTTCCACTCGGCTGTTTTGTTTACGATTAACCTCCATATCCTTTTTACTTTCTCTGCAAGAAATCTTTGAGATTTAACTATCCCGTTCTCTTTGCACGCCTAACATATAAAAAAATGAACAACGATGTTCCATTTCACTAAGGTTTCAATTTTTCCGAAACTGATACAAATAATATGGAATATCTCCGAAATGGTTCACTCTACAAAAAAATTTATTGAGAAATAAATTGTGTGTTTTAGCGAGAGCTAAATTTTTTGTACAGCAAGATTTGGTCTATCTCTTACGGTTTACGAATTATGCAAAAGTCTTCCAGAGTAAATACCACTACAGGGGCTATAGCCAGAGAATTCAAGATATACATTTCATTTGTTATAAAAATATCTAAAACATATGTCATTTTAATCAAAATCGATTGAGCCATTTTCAAGAAAATCAAAATTTTCAAACAATTTTCCATGTAATGGGTAGTTTAGGGTGGGTTTGAACCCGCGACCTTGGGAACCAAAGGCTAGACCACTGTGGTTGGTCGACAAGGGATACCTGAGCTATTTATAAACGTAATTATGCAATATAAAATACGCGGCGTATGAATGAATTTGTTTTAAAGACTTGAAGACTGTTTTACTAATGTCTGGCATCCCGTTCATTGTTTTTGCCACGACGTGCAGCAGTAAGGTCACGTTTACTCTAAGACTGTCCACGAAAATAAACAGCAAATTTCCTTCCTGTATGCGCCAACACAATCCTCTCTTTTTTCTCCCTCCCTCCTCATCCCCTCCTTCATTCTTTTGTTTCAGTATTTCTTCATTCTGCTCGCTAAACAAACTCCGTTCTCATTTTTGCCTGCATAGTGAATTTCCTTCCTGGTTGCCAACGAGACAAAAAAGAAGCGGGCCAGTGTCACCAACTTTGCTTTTCCTCCTCCGACGGACGACTTTCCTCGTAGCAGTAGCAGCACGGGCAAAAACTAAGTTTCTCCTCTATATAACTTGCATTATTAAGCACTAGGGGGCTCTATCTCTAATTACTAATGCTCACTATGCAGCGTGGCCAACTTTGGGCAAACACGGCTACCACGCATGCTAACGAGACCTTCTTTTGTTATATATGGCTCTGACCCTCGCAAAAGAATTTCTGAGGGAATGACTTTTCAAATATTAACCAGAGTTGTTACCGACTATGACAATGTGAGCCTCCTGCATGCCGTGCCAACTTGCGAGGCAAATTTTCCCCTGTCTCTTGGATTTGTTTTGTATTTTCTCAAAAGCGTCGACTGAGGCAAAGTAAAGCTTTTTAAACACAAACGTCCATTTTACTTCCTCTACTCGTATTGTATTCCACCCAAAAATTCAATGTCGAAATGTCACCGGAAATATGTTTTGAGATCCCCCGAATACGAAAAAAAGCATTTTTAGAAAAAGGTCCGTGTATGTGTGTCTATGTGTCAGCCTATGGACAGCATAACCTAAAAACGAAAAGACGGTTAAAAACCAAAATTTTTATTTAAGTTTAGTATCTTTCAAAGACGTGACACCTAGATTTTGAAGAAAATTACCCCACCCTAAACTATCCTTTACATGGAATTTTTTCTAAAATTTTGATTAAAATGACATATTTAAGATATTTTTAATGATAAATAAAATGCATATTTTGAATTTTTTGACTGTAGCCCACGTAGTCCTGTTTACTCTGGATTATACTTTTGCATAACTAGCAAACCGTAAGAGATAGACCAAATCTTACTATAGAAAAAATATAGATCTTGCTAAAATACACAATTTATGTCTGAATAAAATTTTTTGTAGAGTGAACCATTTCCGAGATATTCCATGTTATTTGTACGAGTTTGCTAAAACACAAATGGAGTATCGTTATTTATTTTTATATGCTAGCCGTGCAAAGAGAACGGAATTTGAAAGTTTTAAAAGATTTGACTATCACTCAAAGCCTACTGTATTTCCATATTCCCCTTGTACCTACAAGGAAATAAGCAATAATATAATTTCTATAAAACTTTATCTGTGTTACCATAAAGAATATATAATAAAAAATTGAATAAACGACATTTTCCTCTGGATATTGCAATAGAATCAATGCTTCTTGTGTAAGTTACATATGAAAAATCCACAATCTCTGCTCTTTTCAAGGAATTTTCTGGTGTTTCGCACACTAGCAACAAAAATCTGAATTCTGTACATGGCCAACGTTAACTAATGGCTTTACAGAGTATTAAAATAGACCACTGATACGCCGGTACAAGGAGATTACTCAGTCAACAGGTTGTACCACGTTGCCACACACTCTCACATTTAAACGCGATTACCTGGTTAACGGTGCGTTTAATTTAAAAAGTTGTTTTTTTTTTATTTATTTTTTTTTATTTTTGTTAATTTACATCCACCCTCTTCTCACCTGATGGATTATTTCAATATACATATATGCAGATGTTTGGCAGAGTGGATGTAAAAAATGCTCCCTAATTCACACTATATAAGTGGTGAGAGAGTTTCATTTCGTGTAGACGTGTACTTTTATGTTGTTCATAAAGGGTTGGAGCCACAGAGATGCCAAAGGGCAACCGGAAGCAATTCCAGCTGCGACACGAACCTTGTCTTCTTTGTCCCCGAGATAAAACTCACCTGAAGGGCGCGAGGGGGCGTGCGTGAGCTCGACAGATAAAATATGATAAATTGCTTTGCTAAATCACGCGTTCAGCTTGACTTTCGATTGCAAAATTGTCTAACGTGCTACTTTCTGTATCAGAGACTCCACCCAAAAATTCGATACCGAGATTTTATTGCAAATACACTATTTGAGGTCCCCTAGATCCAGAAAAAAAAAGCACTTTTAGAAACAGACCCACGTGTGTGTTTGTGAACACCACAACTAAAAAAAGCCGGATGTATTGCACTTACATGACTTTCTCTACTCTTGTACTAACCATTCTTACAAACTCTTATTCCTATATCTTCTTCGTGTTAGTTGAGACAAACATTTGTACAAATTATCTTATTGTTTATTTCCTTGTAGGTACAAGGGGAATATTAGAATACAGTAGGCTTTGAGCGATAGTCCAATGTTTTAAAGCTTTGAGATTCTGTTGTCTTTGCACACTTAACATATAAAAAAATGAACAACGATGTTCCATTTCACGAAAGTTCTAAGTTTTCCGAAACTCACACACATAATAAGGAATATCTCCGAAATGGTTCACCCTACAAGAAAATTTATTCACACATAAATTGTGTATTTTAACAAGATCTACATTTTTTGTACAGTATGATTTGTTCTATCTCTAACGGTTTACCAGTTATGCAAAAGTCGTCCAGAGTAAATACGACTACATGTGCGATAGCCAGAAAATTCAAAATATACATTTCATTTGTAATAAAAATATCTCAAACACATGTCATTTTAATCAAAATCGTTTAAGCCATTTTCAAGAAAATTAAAATTTTCGAAAAAGTTTCCATGTAAAGGGTAGTTTAGGGTGGGGCTATTTTCTTCAAAATCTTCGTTGCACATCCTTGAAAGACATTAAACATAAATACCAGCTTTGGTTTATAACCTACTTTTCGTTTCTGAGTTATGCTGCCCACAGACACGCTGACAGTAAACAACGAAAACCTCAAGTAAGAAATTGGAGCACTTACATAAATTAAGACCCAATTACATAGTATGTTATGACATAAGGTTTTTATGTTGTATGTTGGCAAGCTTGTTGTGGAAATCTGGGTCCCGTACATACAAAAGCTTCGAAGCGATTTGAGCGGGGTTTATGACCCAACGTTACAGGCTACTCAATTATTCACTACTCTTTTATTCAAGTTTCAAGGGTGGTTTCGACATGAGCTGATTAACAGATCACGGGTTCGCAGCTCATTTGGGTCATAATTAATTCATTTTATCGATTTTCCAAACTTTTACAGTATGTTCCACACGTTAAAAGCTTTTATTTTTATGTAAAAAAAGACAACAGGCGCGTTCGTTAGCAATGTTAGAATCGACATTCTGAGATTCCTCAGAAAATTCATGTTTTGAGACTTCCAGTTCGTGGTTAGCCAATACTTGAATAAAAAACCGTAAAAAGTAACAATAAATCAACACGGCTTTTCCATATTTTATTGGACATAAAGAAAAAAATGAAAAGCTACATTTAAATTATATGGGCAAAACCTTATCCACTCTTTTGTTTTCGCTGTTACGTCATTTCCTACTGGTACCGTAAGTGTTAATGACCGGCTTTAGTCTTGTTGCCATGGGAATTGATAAATGAATTGTAAATTTAGCGTACACTACCAAATATATGTGAACAATTATCAACTTACATATCAAGTATTGTTGCCAAAACATGGACGAACAAAATCAAAGTATTTTTTTCCAGCAGGGCCTGTACAATCCCACCCCCCCCCCTCCCTCAAGGGATGGACAAAATGCAGGATTGATTTGGGTAGGGGAATCTCCCCACTGTAACGGTGCGCGCATAGGTGTGTGTGTGTGTGTGTGTGTGTGCGTGTGTGCGTGCGCGCGTGCTCTATAAACACTTAGCAAAAACGGCCTGGATATTGTGATCACACACAACGTATGGAAAGGGGGAGGGAGTATAGGGGATTGATGATGTATATCCAGCTGACCTCACCCCCTCCTACCGGCAGCTGCTGATGGGGAGGATATGGAGTGGCACAACGCAACCCCCCCCCCCCCCCATACCACACTGGAGGGAAAAATCTGAAACATGCGCTATTTAGAATGCCATCAGCAGGGCTAGCATTTATATGCACTAAAACCTTCAACAACAGGGACAGTTGTCTTAAATACAACATTTCCCATCAACCTCAGTATATTTTTACCTTCTCCACTACTTATATTAAGGAGAACGTGTGTATGTGTGTCAGTCTGTGGACAGCATAACTCAAAAGCGAAAAGTTGGTTAAAAACCAAAGTTGGTATTTAAGTTCAATGCCTCTCAAGGATGCGACACGAAGATTTTGAAGAAAATAGCCCCATCTTAAACCACCCTTTACATGGAAAATATTTCGAAATTTTTTATTTTCTCGAAAATAGCTGAATGGATTTTGAATAAATTGCCATATGTTTGAGATATTTTTATGACAAATAAAATGTATATCTTGAATTTTCTGGCTATAGCTCCTGTAGTCTTGTTTGCTCTGGATCACTTTTAAATAACTCGTAAACAGTAAGACATAGACCAAATCTTACTACACAAAAAATGTAGATTTCGCTAAAACACACAATTTATGTCCAAATAATGTTTTCTGTAGAGTGAACCATTTCGGAGATATTCCTTGTTACTTGTGTGAGTTTTGAAAAACAAACTTTCGTGATTTGTTTTTTATAGGTTAAGCGTAAAAAGAGAACGAAATTTTAAAGCTTTAAAACATTTGACTATCGCTCTTGTACCTACAAGGAAATAAGCAATAAGATAATTTGTACAAATGTTTATCTCAACTAACACGAAGAAGATATAGGAATAAGAGTTTGTAAGAATGGTTAGTACAAGAGTAGAGAAAGTCATGTGAGTTGCAGTAACCGCTTATACCGTAACTCCGTTATTCCAATCTAGTTAAATTTAGGGAACTCTATAAACGCAGCAAATTTACGAGACTTGGAATGTTCGTTCGATCAGGAAATTTATTTTCTTAGCGCCACGTGATTTACTTCGCCTTTGGCGTTTAAAAGACCGAGGAAAGAGACGCGGGTTTCGGAAATGAGCTCAAGTTGGTGCTCATTATGAGATAATTATTTCGTAAACGACAACTAATGACTTGCAAATTGACGCAGAAGGGGCGAGCCTGAAGGGCAAAAGGTTTTTAGCCTGTTCCGGAGATTGTTGCAAAAAGGGAACAGGATATTAGCGTTAGTATAGGTAGGTATGCGAGATTGACAGGATTTTGTTATGTTGGGGTGGGGTGGGGTTGGGTCAGCGATGACGCATTCTATTTGTCAACGTGAGTAACGCCAACAAGGAACATCGACTCGACTTGTCCAACATGACCACTTAGTGGAGCACAAAAAGGCTCTCAGCGGGTACTTAGTTTTAATCCCTCTGGAAATGAATGTTCCTTGTAACCATATGCACAACAATGACTTCGTTATGCTTCAACAATGTTGCCGTTTGCTGAACACAGAACTGCAACCACACACACAATATCAGAGCATTGTGTACAGTTGTGGTCTTTAGGGCCCCTGAAATTGAATATTTGGGATGGCTTCTAAACCCAATGAACAGTCCCCTGCAAAAAGTATATCTTCTTCGTGTTAGTTGAGATAAACATTTGTACAAATTATCTTATTGCTTATTTCCTTGTAGGCTTTGAGCGATAGTCAAATGTTTTAAAGTTTTGAGATCCCGTTGTCTTTGCACACGTAACATAAAAAAATGAACAACGATGACCCATTTCACGAAGTTTTCCGAAACTCGCACACATAGCAAGGAATATCTCCGAAATGGTTCACCCTACAAGAAAATTTATTGGGACATAAATTGTGTATTTTAGCAATATCTACAAGTTTTATATAGTAAGATTTTGTCTATGTCTTACGGTTTACGAGTTATTCAAAAGTCGTCCAGAGTAAATACGACTACAGAGGCCATAGCCAGAAAATTCAAAATATACATTTTATTTGTCACACAAATATCACAAACATATGGCATTTTAATCAAAATCGTTAGAGCCATTTTCAAGAAAATGAAAATTTTCAAAAACTGTTC
Organism: Tenodera sinensis; assembly: GCA_030765045.1. Taxonomy (NCBI): domain Eukaryota; kingdom Metazoa; phylum Arthropoda; class Insecta; order Mantodea; family Mantidae; genus Tenodera; species Tenodera sinensis. Next base: position 12,649,057 of record CM060968.1, on the reverse strand, counting down.
CATGTAAAGGGTAGTTTAGGGTGGGGCTATTTTCTTGAAAATCTTTGTATCGCATACTTGAAAGACATTAAACTTAAATACCAACTTTGGTTTTTAACCGAGCTTTCGTTTTTTAGTAATGCTGTCTCTAAAAATGCTTTTCTTGGATTCATGGGGCCTTAAACCATATTTCTAGTGAAATCTCGACATTGCTGGAATACAATACGTGTCAGAGAAGGTCATAATACTAATATGAACTGTATGTGACCCACATTCCCTGTTTCATCAGTGTAAATCATCTGACATGATATGATGGAAATCTCTTTGCAGAACTGGGATGTCGCCAGCGAATTCATCCACGTCTGTTCTGGATTTTGCCCCGTCAATTTGGAAATGTAATTACGCATAATACGAAGCGAAACGCGTGACTGCTTTACCCCTTCATTACCGCCATGTGCAATAATCCTTACGTAAGAATAATCCTGGCCAAACGCGTTGCGACGTCCAATCACGCGTGCAGGGCAGGGCGGGCGTGATTAACGAAACGGATGTGTGTGGGGTAAACCCACCTAGCTCATGTGAAGATCAATGGGGTGGCTATAGTAACGGTCCTCCCTCACATCAAATAGTCCACTTGATTCATCTCTGTAATCTCCTCACCTGCCCCAAGAACACGGGTCTGTCATTTCCATAAGCCTTTAAAGGAAAAACGAAAAAAAAAAAAAAAATCAAAACCTTCTGTTTCATTTCCTCCAAAATAAATGATATCGAAATTACAAACACTTTAAAGTAGACAATATTAAGTATTTAAAAAAGTAACCATCAAAAATATTATTATTATTATTATTATTATTATTATTATTATTATTATTATTATTATTATTATTATTATTATTATTATTATTATTATTATTATTATTATTATTATTATTATTATTATTATTATTATTATTATTATCATTATCATTATCATTATCATTATTATTATTATTATTATTATTATTTTATTATTATTGTTATTGTTATTATTATTATTTTCCCTATTGGTCAGTAGAAAGAAGTATTGTATTCCACCCAAAAATTCGATGTCGAGATTTCAACAGAAATATATGTGGGTCTCTCTCTCGCTCTCTCTCTCTCTCTCTTTCTCTGTGTGTGTGTGTTTGTGTTTGTGTGGTCTGTGGACACAACTCAAAAATGAAGTCGCTAAAAAACCAAAGTTGGCATTTAAGTTTAATGTCTTTCAAGGATGCCACACGAAGGTTTTGAAGAAAATAGCCTCACCCTAAACTACCCTTTTACATATAAAATTTTTCGAAAATTTTGATTTTGATTAAAATGTCTTATGTTTAATATATTTCTATGACAAATGAAATTTATATCTTGAATTTTCTGGCTATAACCCCTGTAGTCGTATTTACTCTGGACGACTGTTGAATAACTGGTAAACCGTTAGAGATAGACAAGTTCTTAATATACAAAAAATATAGATCTCTCTAAAACACACAATTTATGTCTAAGTAATGTTTTTTGTAGAGTGAACCATTTCGGAGATATTCCTTGTTATTTGTGTCAGTTTCGGAAAACTTAAAACTTTCGTAAGATGGAACGTCGTTGTTCATTTTTTTATATGTTAAGTGTGCAAAGAGAACGGGATCTCAAAGATTTAAAAGATTTGACTATCACTCAAAGCCTACTGTATTCTAATATTCCCCTTGTACCTACAAGGAAATAAGCAATAAGATAATTTGCACAAATGTTTATCTCAACTAACATGAAGAAGATATAGGAATAAGAGTTTGTAAGAATGGTTAGTACAAGACTAGAGAAAGTCGTGTGAGTGAACCACATCAGATTTTTTAAGAGGTGGATTCAAGAATGATAAACTCAATGCCATAGCCGGGATTTGAACCACGGATCTTGCACTCTAACTACTAGCTACCATGGGTAACTTGCCAGTATGACATTAAACTCCCCAACCGATTCGTACTTTCCCTGTAGACCACAAGGAAATCTCACATCAGAGAGAAATACCCCAAAGACGACTTACATTAAAAAAATGCTTAATTTTTTAAATAATTAGTCTTATTTTAAAGTATCTCTAATTTCGATGTCATGTAAGTGCATTTTGGGGAAAATAAAAATGAAGATTTTGAAGTTTTTTGCTCAATTTTTAGTTTAAAAGCATACGAAAGTAACAGGCCCCTATGTGTATGTATAATTGGTGCTTATCTGTTTCATTCAATAACCAAGGATTGTAATAGCTGGAGTTTGTTTCTCACCTATCAGATTGGTTTTCAAAACGCCATAGAGGTTGAAAGACAGTAGAACGTCCAAATTGAAATCTACATCAAAGAATCCGCCATTTGACGGCCGAGGAGTGAATTTTATCGCTTCCCCTTTTCTGTGCTGCAAACAATGCAGGGAAATTTCACGCTGGGGTGGTCGAACCCTATTTTCTCGCCAACATATGGCACACGGCGCTGAAAAACGAAGTGTCACTCTAACCCATTGAGAGGGTGAAATGATGAATGGTGTGATAAAATGAACCTGAGCACTTGTAAATTACTAGCATCAGTCTATCTTCATTACTCAGCGAGCATGTGAACCAAAATTACCAACTAAGTAATTGGTTTTGTATTATAAATAATGTGACGCGGGGCTCGGTGCACAACAAACGCCTCGCAGAACTCTTAACAACAATGAAACAGCTACAAAAGTGGCATGTCTCCGGAGTCTTCGAGGAAGATCTGGCTGTGGCGTGTTTGTGAAAATCGAGAAAGGTGTTTGTGACGTCAACTCTGTATAAGGAGGCGACAAAACATTTGTGAGAGAGTTACGGTTACAGACATGAGCCGGTCAGTGTGTTAGTCTATTGCAATAGTAGCAGATCTGTAGGATTCACTTTAAATGCTATAGAGGGGTTTTGGAAATCGATTTAGTCACCATTGAATTTGGTAACGCAATCTGAACTTTACAAGTCGAAACTGGCGTTTGTGAATAAGACTTTCAGGAAATTTCAGTATTTGAAAAGTGTGCAAAGTACCGTTTATGGATTCAAGGGACCTCAAACCATATAGAGAACAAGTAAGAGTGTTTGTGTTTTGTGTATGAGTGTGCTCCACTGGGGCTGTAGTGCAAGATGAAAATACAAACGTCACGATGACAGTGGTGGTACAAATCAGTCCGCCCAGGCGGCGGTGTGGGCGGGCGGTGCCCCCGCATTGACACATGCATGCCTATTTGCTTCCCTAAGTATTGCCAGTATTTACACATTCCTGCGTGCCTTAATCTCTGCCACTGACACACACACACACGCACACACAGAGACACACACACACACAGACACAGACACTCACACACACGCACACGCACACACAGAGACACACACACAGACACAGACACTCACACACACGCACACACAACACACACACAACACACACACAACACACACAGACACAGACACTCACACACAACACACACACACGCACACACAGAGACACACACACAACACACACAGACACACACAGAGACACACACACAACACACACAGACACACACACAAACACACACAGACACACACACAAACACACAAACACACACAACACGCACAGACACACACACAGAGACACACAACACACACAGACACACACACAAACACACAAACACACACAACACGCACAGACACAGAGACACACACACACAACACACACGCACACACACAGAGACACACACACACACACACACACAACACACAAAGACACAGACACTCACACATACAACACACACACACACAGAGACACACACACAGACACAGACACTCACACACACGCACACACAACACACACACAACACACACAGACACAGACACTCACACACAACACACACACGCACACACAGAGACACACACACAACACACACAGACACACACAGAGACACACACACAACACACACAGACACACACACAAACACACACAGACACACACACAAACACACAAACACACACAACAGGCACAGACACACACACACAGAGACACACGACACACACAGACACACAACACGCACAGACACAGAGACACACACACACAACACACACAGACACACACACAAACACACACAGACACACACACAAACACACACAACACGCACAGACACACACACAGAGACACACAACACACACAGACACACACAAACACACACAACACGCACAGACACAGAGACACACACACAACACACACGCACACACACAGAGACACACACACAACACACGCAGACACACACACAGAGACACACACACAACACGCACAGACACACAGACACACACACACACAAACACACACACACACAACACACACAGACACAGACACACACACACAGACACAGCTACCTCGCTTTACACTCATATGACTTTCTCTACTCATGTACTAATTACACTTACGAACTCTCTTATAGGTGTAAGGGGAACATGGGAACACAGTAGGCTTTGAGCGATAGTCAAATATATATCCCAACCTTATATACTTATAGCTGAAACACATTTTTTTCTTTGTGACTGCTCGTTTTAAGAATTATTTCATTTTTAATTTTCAGAATTTTATCCTACGTGCCTTCGACACTGCAGGACACTCCAGGAACACCTTGAGCTAATGCTGTTGTTGACTAATTTCACTAGACGCCAATAATTACAATTACAAATAACAGTTAAAAATCTTAACAAAGTAAGTTAATTTTAACATCCTTAAGTCATGCTTTTAGATTATGGATTGTTTCAACACACGGAAAATATTAGTTATAATTAATTATATCTCGCTATTAATTTCTTTATAAAATCATTAATCTTCCCCGTTAATAAAACCCAGTGCCAAAAATAATATTTTCGTAATATTATTTAATTGCGTTGTTCTTTAACCTTTTCTGAAAACACCCTATCACTCAAACATCGATTTTCTAAAACCAATACAAATATCGATTATTAAATACACTACACAACTATGTTGAAGTAAATTAACACTTCTAAATTTTAATGTTAAACATTTACGCTTTTTAAAAATGATATTTACCTCAAGCAAAGACTTCTACTATCACAGTTGACATCACTTACCTGAAAAACAAGAAAACAGTGTATAAGTAATTATACAATAAAAATCTGATGTGTTGTACTCACATGACTTTCTCTACTCTTGTACTAACCATTTGTATAAATTATGCTTTGTCGATAGTCAAATCTTTTAAAACTTTGAGATCCCGTTCTCTTTGCACGTTTAACATATAACAAAATGAACAACGATGTTCCATTTCTCGAAAGTTTCAAGTTTTCAGAAACTGACAGAAACAACAAGGAATGTCTCCGAAATGGTTCATTGTAAAAAAAATTATTCATTTAGCTAGATCTACATATTTTGTGGAGTATGATTTGGTCTACCTCTAACGGTTTACCAGTTATGCAATAGTCCACAGTGAATACGACTACAGGGGTTATAGCCAGAAAATTCTTCAAAATATACGTTTCATTTGTTATAAAAATATCTCAAATATATGAGATTTTAATCAAAATCGTTATAAGCATTTTCAAGAAAATCAAAATTTTCGAAAAATTTTCCATGTAAAGGGTAGTTTAGGGTGGGGCTATTTTCTTCAAAATCTTCGTGTTGTATCTTTGAAAGACATTAAACTTAAATACCAAATTTTATTTTTAACCGACTTTTCGTTTTTGAGTTATGCTGTCCATATACTGGCTTCTAATTTTTTTTTTTTTTGGGGGGGGGGGTTCAAGGAACCTTAAAATATGTATTTCTCGTGAAAATTCAATATGAAATTTGTCGGTGGAAAACTTCTAAAATGTGTAAATACTCGTATAGTAAAAGAATGGAAATATTAATGACCTACAATTCTTTAATTGCTATTTCTTATTCATTAGTCTGTCCAGTGTTATGCACAGAGAACAAAGCGGCGGGTGCCCTTGCCGTGCATGATGCCATGATAGTTTAACGACCGAACTGCAATTCATATGTATTTTAGAAGCGATGTGAAAATTAGATTTAAATGATTAAAATGCACCATTTCAGTTGCGAAGCTAAGTTCATTTCCACACATAAATATTAATTTAATTTAAAACGAGCAAATCATGTTTGGGCTGTTGATAATTGAAACTGTTTCAATTATCATTTTACGCTGGCGTTTATATCGCGTGAAGTGAATAACAGTTCAACTTGGACAAGTTAAGAGTTTTGTGCTCATCTTTCTTATCCTCGGCGACGCGCTCCGTCCAAATGACAGTTCTTTTTCTCTTTTTAGTTTCTCTTTTTGTATTTTTTTATCACATTCTTTGACGCTTCCTTTTCAACCCCAAAATTCCATCCCCCTTTCTTGCCGTGGAAGTGGTGTGGCTTTTTTCCCCGAACAGTTCCGGAAGAATGTGGACAACGTACGGGAATGCAGGAACAAAACACGAATTTCCTACCGGCCACATACTTTTCAACCAAAGAATGTATGTCGGCATTTGTAACGTTTACCTTTAAACTTCCCCTTCCCCAAATCGACGCACTCTGTTTGTTCCATTTGACAAACGTACTTCTCCAAAACTTACACAAACAACGAGGAATATCTCCGAAATGGTTCACTCTACAAAAAATTATTGAGACATAAATTGTGTGTTTTAACCAAATCTACATTTTTTGTATAGTAAGGTTTTGTCCATCTCTTACGGTTTACAACTTATGCAAAAGTCTTCCAGAGTAAACAGGACTACATAGGCTATAGGCAGAAAATTCAAAATATACATTTCATTTGTCATAAAAATATCTTAAACATATGGCATTTTAATCAAAGTTGTTAGTCATTTTCAAGAAAATCAAAATATTCGAAAAATCTTCCATGTAAAGGGTAGTTTAGGGTGGAGCTATTTTCTTCAAAATCTTCGTGTTGTATCCTTGAAAGACATTAAACTTAAATACCAACTTTGGTTTTTAACCCACTTTTAGTTTCTGAGTTATACTGTGCACAGACTGACAGACGCACATACACGGACCTTTTTCGAAAAATGTTCTTTTTTTGGATTCAGGGGGTCTCAAAACATATATATTTGCAGTTAAATCTTTTGATATTTGATTAATGAAATAGTGCAGATAAATACAATTCGACGGACGGTACTTTGAGTAGATGACATTGTTCACCGTTGTCCAGCGCTGATTTCTCAACAAGTTGCCCAGATGCTGAGTGCCTTGTAGGGCAAGCGGCAAGAAGTCACGTGGTTGATACAGCCTTTATCTGTACTTCATAAAACCGTTAACTCTCCTTAGTTGGTCATAAAAATGTTGATGGCAACAGTTTAAACCGGCTTCAAGCCTCTTGGCGGTCAACCTGCTTGGGAATACTGGGCGAGGTGGCGCAAGCGGTAACGCCGTCTGATTCGCATGGGTTCGAAACCCCGCGGACACTATCTTGCTAGCGAATGCAAGGGCTATAGCTAGAAAATTCAAAATATACATTTCATTTGTCATACAAATATCTCAAAGATATGACATTTTAATCAAAATCATTACAGCCATTTTTAAGAAAATCAAAATTTTCGAAAAATTTTCCATGTAAAGGGTAGTGTAGGTTGGGGTTACTTTCTTCAAAATCTTCGTGTCGCATCCTTGAAAGACATTAAACTTAAATACCAACTTCGGTTTTTAACCGACTTTTCACTTTTCAGTTTTGCTGTCCACAGACTGGCAGACACACAGACTGGAATGACTTAATAAAACTTTCCGGGACTCGAACTGAGATGAAAATGAAAGGGGTATCGCGCCGTTGTATAGTTGTGAAAAGTTGAAGAGGAAGGAAGGGCAAGCCAGGCCAGGGCAGGCCAGGCCCGTATTAATGGAGCTTGCTTGCGCTTGGATAACCCGCTCGTTCGTTCGTTCGTTCCCATATCCCAGACAGTTGACAAACGAAACCACGACACACAGAGCAAGTACTACGAGCATGAGAAGTGGAAATATTTTTTTTAAGCGTTGGTACAACTTCCCTCTTTCCGAGGAACAAAAAGTTGAGCGCTCTGCCGCGAACAATCCTTTCGGAAGCATGAATAATTATTACTAGACTTTGGTAGCGGCGCTGGTTATTTCAGGGAAAAGACAAAAGACATCAGCATGTCATCCCGCAGAACAATAAATATCTGACGGTGTCACAGACATCTCCCCTTTTATCTTGACACTGCTTTCACTAACTTAGAAAATTAAAAACTGCGAAAATTATGAACGATTTCCAGCTATACAGGAGCATATGAAGTCAAAACGTTCCAATAAAACTGCTTGGGTAGGTGCTATACAACGTGCATCACTGCGGAGAGACTTTTTGTACCCACGGTATTTATTACTTTTATATCACATTTCTTGAATGGAGCCGGTTCGGCTTCGAATTTTCATTTTCTCTACGGCAAGTAAAGAAAATATTGTATTCCACCCAAAAATTTGACACCGAGATTTCATAGAATTTCATCAGTAGTGTTTTGAGACCCCGAAAACATCTTTTATATATTGAGCAGAACTTTGTATTTAAGTTCAGCGCCTTCCAAGAACGCAACACGAATATTTAAAAAAGAAAATTATAATAAATCCGCCATCACAAACTACTCTTTGCATGGAGAAATGTTAGAACATTTTAATTTTCTTAAAAAAAAAAAAAAAAAAAAAAAAAGGCTGATGATTTTGATTTCCAGCCATGAGCAAGTCCTAAACTGCTGCATCAGTGCGGAGGAACTTTATGTTCTCGTGGTGTTTATTACTTTCAGATCACAGTTCTTGAATAAAGCCAGTTCGACTTCCAATATTTATTTTCTCAGTAACAACTAGAAAAAATGTTGTATTCCACTCAAAATTTTGGTGCCGAGAAGTCTTCGGAAATTGTGTTTCGAGACCCCCGCATAGCCTTTTTTGGTCTGTCTGTCTGTGAATAGTATAACTAAAAAACGTTAAGTAAATTAAGTACGAAATTACAAGAAAAAAATCCCCCGTCCCAAGCTATCCTTTATATGAAACAATTCTCGCACATTTTAATTTTCTGAAATATCACTCAACGAGTTTGGTTAAAATACCATATGATTACGATATTTCCATAGAAAATGAAGTGAATATCTTGAATTTTGTGTGAGAAATGTTTCTTTTATGTAGAGTTGACCATTTCCGAGATATTCGTCATTGGTTTGAATTTTCAAATATTAATTTTTGTCAAATGGGAACTCATTGTATTTTTTGATCTCTTAGTCATGCACATTGCACGAAATTTCAAAACCATCACATAAGCACCAGCTCTGAATATATTTGAGTATCACTTAGTACCTACAAGGAAATATGCAATAATTGATTAATATGAAATTTATAGAAAAATACGCTTTTATAAGAATTGTTTGCACAAAGTGAAGGCAAATATAGTAGAATAACGTGGGACATGCTTTAGCCCCGCGTTATGGCGATTCTGCAGTATATCGAAAAGTGAGGTTAGAAGTGACAAAAATCGATCCCACGGAGAAGTTGGGAAACATTCGTGTAATAATAAATTGCTCCATACAAAGAATATCTTGTTTATCACTTCACTAACATGCAGAATATCTTCCTGTCTCGTTAATTCGGGAAATTCTTAGCAATGTAGTGCCCAAGGTCAACGCTAGGTGTAGCGAAAACTATATTCCAGTACCGCTCTTTGAATAACATTTTAAACACATCTTTGCAAAATAAAAAATAAATAGATAAATAAAAAAGATGAAATATTTTCGTGGTATTTGCGACTTGTACGTATTGCCTGTTACGTCAGCAGCGGCTACGGGTATCGAACCCGAGCCTGCTAGGTTGTGGATCGCCAGACGGTTGCCCTATTAGTGGTTTTCCGCCACGTGATTTGAGAGCATCTTCTGTGACTGACCTTAGGAAGGTACCTGTTGCGAGGGGCCCTCCGTATCTTGCCAAACGTCACAGTTCATAGCATTGCGCCTTTTGAAAGTTGCACTTGCGTGAGATACGGGGCTCTGCAGCCCACAAAGCATGGGGGTTTACGGTTTGGCACACACATGCACACTCCGGCAGGTATCTGACCTGCTTGGGCATTCCCCAATATCCACATCTTCCGCCACCTGACAGTCATTTTTACTTTCTCTGTTACGTATATCATATAGAGCAAGTATTGTATTCCACCCAAAAATTCGATGTCGAGATTTCACCAGAAATATATGTTTTGAGACCCACTGAATCCTAAAACAGCACCAGTAAGTTTATTTTAGTTTAATGTCTTTTAAGGATGCGACAGGAAGACTTTGAAGAAAATTGCTTCAGCCTAAACTACGGTTTACATGGTAAATTTTTCGAAAATTTTCATTTTCTTGAAAATGCCTCTGAAAATTTTGATTAAAATGTCATATGCTTAAGATATTTTTATAACAAACGAAATGCGTATCTTGAATTTTCTGGCTATAGCCCCTGTAGTCGTATTTACTCTGGACGACTTTTGAATAATTGATAAAGCGTTAGAGACAGACCAAATCTTACTATACAAGAAATGTAGATCTCGCTAAACCATACAATTTATGTCCCAATAATTTTTTTTGTAGAGTGAACCATTTAGATGATATTCCTTCTTATTTGTGTCAGTTTCGGAAAACAAACTTTGGTCAAATCGAACATCGTTGATCATTTTTTTGAGTGTTAGGCGTGCAAATAGAATGGAATCTCAAAGATTTAAAAGATTTGACTATCGCACAAAGCCTACTGTATTCCCATATTCCCTTTGTACCTACAAGGAAATAAGCAATAAGATAATTTGTACAAATGTTTATCTCAACTAACACGAAGAAGATATAGGAATAAGAGTCTGTAAGAATGGTTAGTACAAGAGTAGAGAAGGTCATGTGAGTGCAACACATCAGATTTTTAGAAAAAGGTCCGTGTGTGTGTCTGTCAGTCTGTGGACAGCGTAACTCAAAAACAAAACTTTGGTTAAAAACCAAAATTGATATTTAAGTTGAATGTCTTTCAAGAATGAGTCACGAAGATTTTGAACAAAATAGCCCCAACCTAAACTACCATTTACATGGACAGTTTTGATTTTCTTGAAAATGACTAACGATTTTGATTAAAATGTCATATGTTCGGGGATATTTGTATGACAAATGAAATGTGTATCTTGAATTTTCTGGCTATAGCCCCTGTAGTCGTATTTACTCTGGACGACTTTTGCATAACTGGTAAACCGTTAGAGATAGACCAAATTATACTGTACAAAAAATGTAGATCTTGCTAAAATACACAATTTACGTCTGAATAATTATTATTATTATTATTTTTTTTTTTTTTTTTTTTTTTTTTTTTTTTTTTTTTTTTTGCAGAGTTAACCATTTCGGAGATATTCCGTGTTATGAGTTTTACTTATCTCAAATGGAATTTCAAAGCCATTACTTAGAGACCAGACTGTCTGTAAGAATAGTTTGCATAATAACGGAGAGAGAAACGCATGTGAGTGTAAGTCGCCCGCCTCCTGGATGGTGCGCTTTTGACACCAGTCTGGAGTAAATACGAACTGAACTGAACTGAACTGAACTGACTGCCTTGCACATTTTGCCCTGCACATTTTTAACCTCTGTCTCTCTCTCTGGCTGCTGTGCGCGGGCAAATGTCAATGACAGGAGTGTTTCGGACACAAGCTGCGAACTTCTGGCTGTTTCGTTTTGTTTGATGTCAAACACAGCATACATAAACCCAGCTAGCTGTTTCGACCCGCTGATTAGGCAATTATATGATTTCAAATCACTGTTTTCGTCCACATGTTGGTAATTAGATCGTCATGCGTTGCACTCACATGACTTTCTCTACTCTTGTACTAACCATTCTTACAAACTCTTATTCCTATATCTTCTTCGTGTTAGTTGAGATAAACATTTGTACAAATTATCTTATTGCTTATTTCCTTGTAGGCTTTGAGCGATAGTCAAATCTTTTAAAACTTTGAGATTCCGTTCTCTTTGCACACGTAACCTATAAAAAATGAACAACGATGATCCATTTCACGAAAGTTCTAAGTTTTCCGAAACTCACACACATAACAAGGAATATCTCCGAAATGGTTCACCCTACAAGAAAATTTATTAAGACATAAATTGTGTATTTTAGCAAGATCTATATTTTTTGTAGAGCAAGATTTTGTCTACCTCTAACGGTTTACCAGTTATGCGAAAGTCGTCCAGAGTAAATACGACTACAGGGGCTATAGCCAGAAAATTCAAGATATACATTTCATTTGTCATACAAATATCTCAAACATATGACATTTTAATAAAAATCGTTAGAGCCATTTTTAAGAAAATCAAAATTTTCGAAAAATTTTCCATGTAGAGGGTAGTTTAGGGTGGGGCTATTTTCTTCAAAATCTTCGTGTCGCATCCTTGAAAGACATTAAACTTAAATACCAACTTTGGTTTATAACCGACTTATCGTTTTTGAGTAATGCTGTCCACAAAGTGGCAGACAACGGACCTGTTTCTAAAAATGCTTTTCTTTTATTCAGGGGGCCTCAAAACATACATTTCCAGTGAAATCCATAGAGCAATACTTCCTCTGATTTACGTAGCAGAGAAAGTAGAAAACCCCTATTATATGTGTGAGCGGTTAGGATCAAACCGAAGCTATTAGGGATTGCATAGCAGCTTAACTTGTATTTTTGGCCACTGTTCACAGTGGAGCCACTTGAGTGTGCTTCCCTTTGGCGGCATGACTAAATAAAGCGCAGCATAGCTTGACACATGTCTAGGTCGACTAAGAAGCAACAAAAAGCCATTTTTTGCTGTGCAAGATGACACATTGATATGGAATGGTGGTTGCGGCAAATTTTTCTCGCTTCGTGGGAATATTAAAATAATTAATTAACTGTCCAGCGCCACCATTCTGTTCCCGCTCACGGCGACGAATAATTTTTAGATATATTCCAAGGAAAGGAGGTGCATTATTTTTCCACGCCGAATATTTTTATGCTCGCTTGTTTTGGTTCGTTGCCTTGCAGCATTAATGCAAAATGTAGAAGTGCTGTATTATTTAAATCCCCTAACTTACATCAAGGAAGCTAATCGCAAGTCACCGTTTTGATCTTTGAATACGTAATTCAGAAGTCCTTGGTTTGATTCCCTTCTGGAGTTTGGACATTTTTATCACATAGGATTAATCCTGATCTTCATAGATTCTGGAAGCAGAATGAGAGCGTGAATTTAATGCAATGTGCCGCCGGTCGGGGCTAATCTAAGTCACACCACATACTAGGCCGGCGAACAAACAAACGCGCTCAAGGTCAGGCACGATTTTTTGTGTATACGTTACTAACAATGAGCGCGGCGCACGACAGTACATTGCTGAAACCTTCGAGAAGCATCCGGCGGCCGGTGTGTTTGAGGAAGTCGAGAAAGGTCCATGCTACGCCATTCCCGCTATATAAGGAGGCGAGGAAACAGCAGAGGGAAAGTTAGAGAGAGAGAAAGATACGTCGCACCGAAGTGAAGTTTTAACGAGCGTCGAGCGATTGTATCGTTAGAGTTAGTGTAGGAGAAATAGAGAAACTGAAGAAAGACAGTGAATGGAGCGAGTTAAGGCTGCGAGAAGAAAACATTTGAGAGTTGTAATATCTCGAAAAACTGTGTCAACATTAGTGAAAAAGAACTGCGCTGTGCATTCAGTTAGAATAAAATACAGTAAAGAAAAACAAATAATTGGATCTTTGTAGTTTTGTCACAGTGTGTCAGGAGTGGGATATGTCGACTTGCCGTTTTGTTATAATATATTTTGTGAAAATGAGGTTATGTAATTTTTTTTTTTTTTTCCAATCCATGAATTGCGCTCGAGTCCGACATTATTACTTTTTCTAAACTCGTGCTAGTTCTGTGTTTGAACGTGCAGAATAACGGATAGTTGCACGTTCTTGTGATTGGTAGAAACCTGCACTTCAATGAAGAGGTGTATCTTAAAGTGCACCTACCGGACGTATAATCACTGCATTTAAGCACGCACGAGCATGTGCTCGACTGCGCCATAATGCACTAATATGGACCTAATTATATCCACTTGTTCATAATAACACTGCTAATTCATCAATCAAAGGTGCACCAGTTCATAAAGACACTGCTAATGGGCAATCAAAAGATCCGCATCTAGGAGTGAATAGTTCGGCGTCTGCGCACATTTTCACGCAGCTGAAAGTGTCTACGGAATAAAACTACTGTTTATTAATATTGCTAATAACATTGTAATAAATTCAATTTGTATTCTTGTTTTTGAATGTTTATTCTTTCAAAGGTTATAGCGTATACTATCGATACCTATATGAATAGATTCTCGAATGTATAATCGAATCGAGTAACTGAGAATTAAAGTTTGGGCAAAGGCAGACAGACCCTGGCGAAATGAGATTTTGAGTTTGTCACAATTATACATGCACCAAAATAAAAGGTAGGTATTTTCTGTGATATATCACCTTCTGCAATGACACTCTAGATTTAAAATTTAAAATTATGACGTCAGTTGAGGATTTATAATGGTTAATATCCTGCGCTCCAAAAAGAAGCGTCCGGAAGCGTACAGAATGTCACACGCACACACGTGTATGAATAGAGAAATAAATATGAGAGGTGATGGATTTATACAAGAGATAGATGACAGTCGTATGGGAGATAGCAACAATCCCCAAGACGAACATGGACGGCATGTTTACTATTTGAATACGTTTGTTTGTTCGTGTTGAAACACACACGTCCGTTCGTCCGTCTGTGGAGACCATTTTCAAACGGATTGCTCTGTTTGACCCAGCACAGTCATTAATCATTGATTCTCTGCTGCGAAATTATCAAGATGTGCAAATATCTAAACTGAATCTGCTACAGAGAAGGTCTAACTCAATAACCATGCTCCTAATATACCCCGAGATACCTGCATCTAATACAACTTAAATATAAACCATTTCCGAGAAATTCCTTGTTATTTGTTTAAATTTTGCAATTCTTATACTTTTCTCAAATGGTAAGTCGTTATTCGTTTCTTTTACCTCCTTTATGCCATTACATAGCGATCAGACGTAACATATCTGATTACCGCTTAACACTATCGTATTTACATATTGCCATTGTATTTAAAAGAAAAGATTTCTACAAATGTCTATCATGCAGTAAATAGAAGTATAATGTCGCCCGTCGCATTATTGTCGGCACTACCGCAAAGGAGCCGAGGGGAAGAGACATAGAATGGCCGCATTGTTGGGGCGCTTGCCGAAAGAGAGAAACGGATAGAGACTTCTGGAATTTTCTGCTTTGTATTTCACCGCAATAATAACTGAACTTTCCTGAAGTTTCCAGAATAGTGCCTGGGAGATATAAATAGCGGTAAAGTGTGAGAAGGGACAGTTTTTGTGTTACGAATTCGGAGCCGTGCTGTTGGTGGATCGGAAAAAGACTTTCTTGCTGTTGCAACGAGTGTACAAAGTTACTGTTTACGGAAATAAAAGTGTTTCTTTATCTCAACTACATCTGTCTTCTTTACTTTACACCCACCAAAGTCACAATAAGTTAAAAGAGTATTTTGAACAAGATTGAGTAGAGAAAGTGATGTGAGTGCATACATTAGATGTGGCTATTGGTTCAGCTACGACTAAAGTGAAATAAAGAAATAAACTTTTGTGTAGGAGAAAGAGTTTATCGGCAGTTCCCCAGAATTCAATATGGACGAACTACAGTGGACGTTACACCAAAAAGCAGTACTGCCAACGTACACAAACAAAGCATTATTTCTAACCTCAAATAATAACTGCAGTTCAAGATAAAACGAACAGTTGGCGTTACTAATGCAATCTAACAGATATAACCACACAGCGCATTATGGGGGAAAATGTCATAGTTGGTTTTTAGGGTATTCCTATGAGCTGTTTCCTCTATAAGAACGGTTGGCAGAACCGCTAGGAAGACCTGCAAAGCCCTCTAGCGTGCCGGGGTAGTACCACAACAATTACCACGCGATCCATTTTATAGCAGTCAAAGAAGAAGTTGTTTAAAGTGGCGGATTTCGTGAGAGATATTTCTGAAGTGGCCACAATTCCTATTTGAAAAGTTATCTATCGACCGGGCCGGCGAGTACAACAGTGATGAACCAACCCTTCCTCTTGAAAGTGGGGGAGGGAGGGGGGGGGGGCTAATCTGTCATCGACCATTGTTCTCCAAACAAAACACGGATGGTTTAAAATTATTGCTGAGCACAATTAATGCGCTCGGCACGTATTTACTGTCCCCATTCGCTGAGCCCACCTTCGTTTCCCGCTATGGGCTCAAAAAACATTCGTCATATTTATTTCCTCCAAGCCCTACTGCTGATGACAAGCTCTCGGCGTCAAAGTTTATGCTTCAATCCTCCTAAGAGGGACAAACAATACAATTAAAATGAAATTAATTCAAACGCATAAAGTTTAATTCGTACTTCTACACAATTTTTAGCCTATCGCACTTTGATTCATTTTACATATTGACTTTATTCCGGACGTGACCAAATGCTCTGCATCCTATCAGTTTTATCGTTTTAATTTTATCACTTTAGCCTAACATTTTTATGCACCATCGAAATTTGATCAAATATTTTTATATGCCTAATTTAAACGTTTCACTTATGTTATTGCACCTTCATATGGAATTGGATACCAACTTAGATATAAAGTTTATTAACAGTTAGTTCACCAGAGCTTTGCTTTTATCGATCAGTCTGTGAGTGGAACATGAGACTACTCCGAAAAAGTTCAAGATACACATTTCACTTCTCATAAATATGTTTTAAACATATGGTATTTTAACCAAAATCATCATACCCATTTTTGAGAAATAAAAATTTTCGAAAATTTTCATTGTAAAGAATAGCTTGGACAGGAGAAATTTTCTTCACCATATTCGTGACAATAACTTTAATGTTTAACCACTTTTCGTTTTTAAGATATGGTTTTCACAGAAATAGAAAATATACATAAACACCTTTTTCTAAAAATGCTTTTCAACTTTCTCTACTAAGTATAGCAAATAGGGAAGTATTCTATTGAACCCAAAAATTCGATAACGATATTTTAACGAAATATATGCTTTGAGGAACCCTGAATCCAAAGCAGTATTTTGAGAAAAAGGTTTGTGTGTGAACGGCATTGCCCAAAAACGGAAAGTCGGTTAAAAACCAAAGTTGGTATTTAGTTTAATGACTTTTAAGGATACGACACGTAGATTTTGAAGAAAATTCCTCCACCCTAAACTACCCTTTACATGGAAAATTTTTATTTTCTTGAAAATGACTAATAATTTTGATTAAAATGTCATATGTTTGAGATATTTTTATGATAAATGAAATGTATATCTTGAATTTTCTGGCTACAGCTCCTGTAGTCGTATTTACTCTGGACGAGTTTTGCATAACTGGTAAACCGTTGGAGATAGACCAAATCTTACTATACAAAAAATGTAGATCTTGCTAAAATACACAGTTTATGCCTGAATAAATTTTATTGTAGGGTGAACCATTTCGGAGATATTCTTCGTTATGTGTGTGAGTTTCGGAAAACTTAAAGCTTTCGTCAAATGGAACATCGTTGTTCACTTTTTTACATGTTAAGTGTGCAAAGAGAACGGGATCTCAAAGCTTTAAAAGATTTGACTATCGCACAAAGCCTACTGTATTCTAATATTCCCCTTGTACCTACAAGGAAATAAGCAATAAGATAATTTGTACAAATGTTTATCTCAACTAACATAAAAAAGATATAGGAATAAGAGTTTGTAAGAATGGTTAGTACAAGGTCATGTGAGTGCAATACGTCAGATTTTTAACCCATTATGTACTTAAGAGAAAACAAAACAAGAACGAGGTGGTATATGCAGTGAATCATTGGAATGCAGCAATTGCGTGGTCCCCTCCTGAATTTCTTATGCTGAGTCAACAAGTGCTGAAAAATGAGGGCTTCCTTGATCGGAAGTTGGACGAAAACATTTTTCTCATTATTTACAGGAGTGAAAAAGAGGGCCATTAAACTTGGAAAAGAGATTTTCTGGACTCAATTCCTCTTCCTTGTCAAATTTATACTCTTGTACCAGAGCAGATGGCCCCTCAAACTGAGCTAAATTGACTTTTTCACACTGCACTGAGCTGAGCAAATAAAAATGGATTAATAAGCTTCAAGTCTTTTCCAATGGCACTTGTAAGGTTTCTTAACAGTGGATGGCAGGCAAGTTAGCACTTGTTTTCCTTCTTTTCTACTGGCCGAACCGAATACAACAGGGTTTATATTTTTTGCTTTCTGTCCTCGATTCGCTGCTGGACAACAAACAGAAACAAAACATAAACGATAAACTTTTGCTGTTACGTTCCACTTTGCTGACTGTTGGACGGCAGAGGAAAAAGGGGGTCACAAAAACAAGTAGCTTGCGTGGGTTCGACCCCAGGGGCCTGCAGTCCCTTGTTCTTTGAGAACTACACTGACCCCTGTGGTTTCTAATACCAACTTAATTTTGTAAGCCTGCTGTTCTTATTTTTAATGATAAAATGCATGCTCACCGGCTTCACGCCACATTGTTCATCGTTGTTCATTTTTTTATATGTTGACCGTGCAAAGAGAACGGGATCTCAAAGTCTTAAAACATTTGACTATCGCTCAAGGGCTAATGTATTCTAATATTCCCCTTGTACCTACAAGGAAATAAGCAATAAGATAATTTGTACAAATGTTTATCTCAACTAACACGAAGAAGATATTATAGTTGTCTGCACACCGTTTTGAAAGTTTTAGGTGCTGCTAGTTTTAAGGTGGTGATATATTTAAGACAGTTGTATTGTTTGGTGATATCTGGATATTATCCACACTGACACACTGTATAATGCACCACATACATCCGTATCCATGGCAACGTGGTCAATAACACTCCAGTCCAGATAGACCAAAATGCAGTGACGCATATACAGAAACCAATTGTGCCCGGGGCGGGATATGAGCCAGGGACCCTCGTGGGCAGAGAGCCAAAACTGGTTAGCTTTAGTTCTCTTGGGAGTAAAACAGGCGTTTTCATGACTTGCAGATGAAGCTTCTTCAGACTTCTTAAACAATAGAGAGAGATATGTAAAAACAAGACTCTCTGCGTTGAAAATTAGAATTATAAAGCCAGCATTTGTCACAGGAGAATTTCCACCTGCCAAGTGCAGCAGAAAATATTATTTCCTTCCTTCCTTCCTTCCTTACTTCCCTCTTCAAGAAAAACTACTACTGGGTAGCCTCTTCTTCACATTTCCATACACAGCGTGGAGAAGTGGCTGTTGTTTGCTCGCCTAATTTCCAGTTTACTGCCTGGGGAAAAGCTAACACCGACCTGTTGAATAGCAAGGCGGACATCCTGCACTAACAAAATACTTAAGAGCCTTTCATTAATTACGTTCTGTGTGCGCGCGCGCGCACACACACACACACGCACGCACGCACGCACGCACGCACACACACACACACAAACCTGCTTAGCTTTATCCACTCTCTTTGTACACCCCCGATCAACACTTTCTCAATACGAGGATCTCCTAGTCCTTATGAAGGCGTTGCCCGTGATTTAACCATTTATTCCTTATTTCCTTGTAGGTACAAGGGGAATATTAGAATACATTAGCCTTTGAGCGATAGTCAAATCTTTTAAAGTTTTGAGATTTCGTTCTCTTTGCACGCTTAACATATAGAAAAACGAACAACGATGTTCCATTTCAGGAAAGTTTTAAGCTTTCCGAAACTCACACACATAACAAGGAATATCTCTGAAATGGTTCACCCTACAAGAAAATTTATTCAGGCATAGATTGTGTATTTTAGCAAGATCTACATTTTTTGTATAGTATAATTTTGTCTATCTCTAACGTTTTACCAGTTATACAAAAGTCGTCCAGAGTAAATATGACTACAGGGGCTATAGCTAAAAAATTCAAGATATACATTTCATTTGCCATAAAAATATCTCAAACACATGACATTTTAATAAAAATCGTTAGCCATTTACAAGAAAATCAAAATTTTCAGAAAATTTTCCATGTAAAGGGTAGTTTAGAGTGGGGCTATTTTCTTCAAAATCTTCGTGTCGCATCCTTGAAAGACATTAAACTTAAATACCAACTTTGGTTTTTACGCGACTTTGAGTTTTTGAGTTATGCTGTCCACAGACACGGACCTTTTTCTAAAAATGCTCTTTTTGGGATTCAAGGGAATACAATACTTCCTCTACTATATGTAGTGGAGAAAGTGATACAATCATATTGCACCAGAGATGTAGAACTTATAAAGGAAAGCCTTGAATGAGGCAATGACTTTTCAGTGTTATGCGAAACTCGTAAATATTGCAAAAGAGAAGTCAGGAAAGACAATCTGGTTTATTATTTTATCTTCAATGTTGCCCATTTCGTAACGTTGCAACTTTTATTACTTTTTCTGCAGCATATACGAGTTATCCATTTACCTGCTTGCTATAAAATAATTAATTTGCAATATTTGTTTATTTAATGTAACATAATATCATGTTAGTGTAATTTTCAAATTAAATCCGATGTTATTTATTCCCTGGAGCTTTGCTGCTGCTGTTTTATTTATCCTTTTTTTTTTCTGTTTGCACAAAACAAGAGTAAATACAGAATACGAGAAAAATTAATATAAATGAAAGCTGACATTTTGTGTTTTGTTGTGTGCGTGGATATGAGCGAGCGTGCACAGAAACCTTGCCGGGCCCTTTTTCTCCAGTTTTTGTTGTGCATGAATGATAGGCAAATGGAATACGTGCTCTTTCCCTATTATTAATCACCATACATCCATCGTTGTCCGTAAGGCGTGTATATAAAATGCACAGAGGCGGGTAAGAATAAATAACTTTCTCGTTTGCCGCCAGAGGCGCTAGGGGTAGGGGTGTTCTATGTACATTAACCCCGGTGTATTCCCCCCCCCCCCCCCACCACCTTCTTGTTCAAACACACGCTAACGTTAAACATTACAGCAAATGAAAGAAATGAACCAAACATTACAGAATGCATTAAATTAACATAAGCTTTCACAGGTTACTGTAGGTTTTCGATCCATTCCAGTTCAATGAAGGAAAACTTGCATTATTTTCATACCTCTATCATGACAAGGTCCAAAGTTACCGCGCAGTTGGTAGAGCACCTGCCTGCCGTGCAAGGGGTCCCGGGTTCGATTCCCGGCAGGGGGGTAGGAATTATTCCTCATCCTTCCCTGAGTCTGGAAGTTATAATGTCAGGTAAAGAAAAAAAAATATTCTACTAACAAAAGCGTTATTATTCATACAATTTATTGTAACTTGTTCAAAATTTACTGATTTCTAAATTATCTAGATTAAATATTTCACTCGATTACTACTTTCCTTGGGGAGTTGAAATCGATTTGATTCCAGTCCCACTCTCAATAAGTTCCACGTTTGCACGTTAAATTCAATACGGAACGGGATCGATTTGGTTACGGAAGGCTCAAGCATAAATATTTCAAGCTTTTATGTTGGTCACTTGGTTTATGTTGGCGAACCTGTAAAAAATGTTTCCTGCGTTTTAACAAGCTTTGGAGGTTAGTGATGTTTAGAGAATATATGCGATATTATAGAAACAATAAAATTGGCTTTGTTGGGTTTTATTACACCACTTTTACTATGGAAACAAAACTGCAGCGTGTTACAAGTACAGCAGAAGTCAGCATATTGGAAGTATCAAATCGATTTGAATCCGGTAGATGCTTCTATACAACACGTTTTCGATCCGATCCCACTTCTAAGAAGGTCGGATCTAAGGATTCACTTTGATTTGAACCCACGTTTCCATGCAGTATTAAAGCCGGAATGAGAACTCAAATCAATTTGAATTCTCCATGGAAACGTAGTAAATATTCACCAATTTGTGATTGTTTCTGATTTGTAAGCTAAAGAAACGAGGAAAACTTTCTTAAAGGATGCTGAAGACGTTATAATATCTATAAAGAAGTGAGTGATTAGGGTTTAAGATCCCAAACTCAATTAATGCTATATAAAACACCTATGTTATTTTCATTTTATTAATAACGTTTGTTAAACGTTTTATTCTACGCACAGTCTTAGCAAGTATCACTCGCTAAGAGCTCGATATCAGATAAACTCAGTTACCCAAAGCTAAAGTAACGACATCAAACTCATTGCAGTGTAAGTTGCTTTTGGCATTACTTATCCTAATTAATTCACTCGCATTACATATGCACGAATAAAATACCCAATATCATCCGTCATTTGTCTACAAGATGGTAGATTTATAACAAAATGCCAGCTTTACGATTTAATCAAGCAATCATATATTACTTAAGCACTTGATTTTAAAAGCAAATGCTTTTATATCAAAGGATATTCATTTTTATTCCGTTAAAGTCAACCTTTACATTTACTTTTGAGGTTACGCATTGTAACATTACTCGGCAGTTTGAATTACCGGCACAATACGCTACGATGTGATGATTATCAACAGACCATAAGCACAAATTGCTTTTACAGCGGCGGCATTATTTATACACAACTAAACTTATTACATAAATAAAAACCTTGTTACATTACCTGTAATAATCCAGTACGAACTGCTTTGAACAAAGGTAAGCCAACTCTGCAAAGCGAATGTTTCCACTGATATCGCTGCTGCCACCATTTTAAGCAAAACAAATGAACATCGCTTGCCATAGAATAGTTAACCTCTAAACGTAATGACAAAAACGAGACGGTATCAAGTTTATTCTTGCCTAAAAACAATATTTCTGATGAAATGAAGAGCGATTCACGGAGCTATGTTGTTATTATTCTCTGTTAACCACGCATGTGCTCTTTTTACAAACGCATATGAATCAGTTTATTTTTTTGTTTACTCTCCCACATGTTACTGCAGTCACGCAAACATCTGGCACAGAAACAACCGTAACAGATGTACTGAAAAATCTGACGTGTTGCACTCACATGACTTTCTCTACTCTTGTACTAACCATTCTTACAAACTCTTATTCCTATATCTTCTTCGTGTTAGTTGAGATAAACATTTGTACATAATTACCTTATTGCTTATTTCCGTGTAGGCACAAGGGGAATGTTGGAATACAGTAGGCTTTGTGCGATAGTTAAATCTTTTAAAGCTTTGAGATTGCGTTCTCTTTGCACACTTAGAAGGTAGGACCTCATCTGTAAGCGTTAAGACAATAAAAACACCCTTAGTGGCAATTGACCTGCAGTAATACTGCAGAGGCGTTCGTCAGTTGTCGATCTGTCGAGCAGTGGCCAAATTTTAATTTCAACCCCGGGATAACGTGTTTATTTCTCCATCATAGCCATGTACCCTGTCAAATGTATTTTTTATCATTATTATTATTATTTCTGCTTGTGTGTGACTTGTTTATTGACGTGTCACGGGATGTAAAACAAATTTGACTAGTATTTCGGTAAATGTGGACCGTGCTTGTTTAAAACCTCGAGTTTATTAATTAAAAAAAGAAAAACATACATATCGCTGGCTTTTCATACCCGCAGCAATCAATGTTAGCGCCAGAAGAGATAAAAAAAACGTTATTAATTTTCGTATCGACCATGGCAGTTGGTACTCCTGAAAGCTATTACATATTGTCCTTGTTTGCGGTCGTATTTCACGAACAGCTCCGTAAATGTTTGTTTGGGGCCTGAACCAGTCGTTTTACGTTTCATAACTGACCCGCTTCCGTCATACGCTGACAGGTGGGGAATAAAAGGTCCTATCACATAACGAGGGTGGCTGGGTGGCTATCAAAAACTATAAGCAACCTATTTTATATATAAAAATATTCCATGTGTAACATTTACAGCCTGGGGCCTCACAGACACCTACGTTTATAATTTAAACGTTACAGACTTGGAACGAACGCACGTACGTAATTGCCTGACTAGGACATCTAAACAGTTTTTGCCTCACTCCACCTGCCGTCTGTACACTACACTACTGTGCAGATTCCGAGACTGGGATCGGAAAACTGGTGTCAATCATAGAAATTCGTCAAATAAATAAATAAATAAATAATAATAGTAATTTGGAGGTAGTTTTAACTTTGCTCCAATAATGTCCCATGTTAAACAGAGGTTTATCTAATATCGCCGGTGATTTGTGTAACCGCCGCGTGCCGGATCCGCAATACTAAAGCACGCGACTGTACAAATTGAGCCGATAGTGGCACGGCTGTTATTTTGTCTTGAGATATCCTTAAGGCAATTTGGCAACCGATCTTGAAATAGCTTCAAGCGGATAGATGGTACATTTGCGTGACGTAATTAACAAGAGAACTCTGCAAGAGAGGTAGGAAGTTCACCTGTTGGAACAGCCAAAGCTTCAGGTCCAGTTGGAATATCTTCAGCGCTTCGCAAGGTTAAAAGTCCACGCACGGTGTTAACCTTGGATGTGCCACAGAAAACATCACGCACTCCTGCGTAGTTTAGGCACGTTCGACAGGCACGTAATCCTTCCTCAAATCGTCCTTCAATTTTCAAGCCTTCCTTTTGCTTTCTCCAGTCATCCAGAGTAAATATAGGCTATAGCAAGAAAATTCAAGATATACATTTTATTTGTCGTAAAAGTATCTTAAACATATGACATTTTAATCAAAATCGAAAGAGCCATTTTTGAGAAAATAAAAATTTTCGAAAAATGTTCCATGTAAAGGTTAGTTTAGGGTGGGGCTATTTTCTTCAAAATCTTCGTGTCGCATCCTTGAAAGATGTTAAGCTTAAATACCAACTTTAGTTTTTAACAGACGTTTCGTTTTGAGACTGAATGTTTCACAACAGTGAAAGAGAGGATTGCGTAGTGCGGGTGCGGGTTCAGCTGTACTAACTTATGCACGTGATGATGATACGGTATGGCCTGTGGACACTGCAGTTTCGAGAGGACGGCGAATTCCGCTCTAGACTCACAATAGCTTTGGAATTCTTCCAAAACCCTCCGCGCAGCAATCTTCTTTCTTTTTCTACGTAATAGCTTAAAATTACCATGCTGCCGCTGCTGCTAGGAATGATGGCACTGATGAATACAAAAAGCGAATTTGAAAAGAAAATGGAACAGAAGCTAGGAAACTAGATAACAATACGAAAAAAGACAATATAGGGAAGTAGAAAAGAAAAATGTGGATGAAAATGCCAACGATAAGATGGAAGTTGGAGAGAAATTATAGCTCCACCGCAAAATAGTCCATGTTTGCACAAAAAATGAGCAAGAAGTAAAGAATTGTGGAAGGGCATTCGTTAATTCTAGAGCATTCAGTAAAAAAGTTGATAACTTGCATGACTTTTTCTCCTCACTCATCCACAAAATGTTGTTACAAAGCCTTCTGTTAATAACTAATTATTATCAACACACACACACACAGACACACACACACACACACACACACACACACACACACACACACACACACACACACACACACGCGCGCGCGCTCGCACACACTCGTATATACTTCCAGACCATAGATGGGGAGAATTGACTCAATGCGTGACTTCTCATACATACCTATAGTTTTAACTCCTTCCACTGCCTCACAGCGTGGAGAGAGAGGTAGCGTTTAAAGATGAAATAATAAACGATTGTGTGGAAGGATTCAGCTCACGCCTGTCGGTCGGCCGGTCGGTCGGTGGGGTCTATGAAACCCCCTGACCCTCCAGCTAGCTAGCTAGCGTCGCAGCGCAATCTTTATACATGAGTGCACTAGTGCTTTAGCTTTATCCTTCTCTCATACATGAATTCCCAAAGGTCACTTGCTTCATGCAAAACAGTTGAACGTTCGTTGGTTCGTTTCAGTGATTTAGGGCATTTCTCATGCATTGCCATGCCACGTACGTTTTTAATCTTGTTGCAGGGTCTTAATAACTCTGTCATAGCAGCCTTCCTTTCCCATATTCACGGGCGAATGTATTCAAAACCACCACTGGGATTAAAACACACACTCACACTTATCAAACTGTATTCACGTATTCTGTGCCTTTAAAATGTTAAATACTGTAACTTTCACTGCCTTAGGTTCATTTTTACTTTCTCTACCACGTATAGTAAGTAGGCGAAGTATAGTATTCCACAAAACACAAGACATACTATTGAGGCAGTTCCATAGGTGCGTTCGTTCGAAAACTAAAACGTTTAAATAAAGTTATGGGTGTGTCAGACCCTAGGCGACCACTGCTGCAGCATTCCGCAACACATAAACCCTGTGACGTGATGACTGTAAGGTTATATCGGAACCCACGAACCGAGAATCGATTTCTGGCTTTCAGCCCAGAAGCACAGTAAAATCGCTTACCTAGTTGTAATTTAATTAATGAAAGGGCATGGGTCTCTATTTGCAGGATACCATTAAATAAATTATGTGCACACGTATTTGGCGTTAGTAGCTGAATTATTTTCTGAAAGGTCAGGATGATGGTGGCTTGAATTTAATTATAACAAAATTAATTAAAACTGGGAGAGAGGGAGGAAAGGAAGGAGGTCAGATGTTCTCATCCTTATGTTGTACATGCATGTGCGAAGGAGGGAAAACGTTTTAAAATTGTCTGCGGTGCGAAAAGTCTGAGGAATATCTGTGGTTATGTTGGCATCGTATTGTAATTAAAGATTACACGATCCACATCTGCATGCGTGTGTGTGTGTGTTGGTGTGTGCACGCGTGTGTGCATGTGTGTGTGTGCACGCGTGTGTGTGTGCGTGTGTGTGTGCACGCGTGTGTGCATGTGTGTGCACGCTCGTGTGTGTGTGTGCACGCTCGTGTGTGTGTGCGCACGTGTATTGTGTGTGTGTGTGTGCACGCGTGTGTATGTGTGTGCACGCTCGCGCGCGCGCGCGCGCGTGTGTGTGTGTGCTGGCTGATAAAGAAAGAGACACAATGTTTATGCAAATATGCTTTTTTATTTTATTTCACGATACTTCAAACATAATTTGCGGTGAAATATCAACATTACATTTTTTGCTGGAAAGCAATATTTCCCCTAATTACTATACGCAGCAGAGAAAGTAAAAAATGGTGCGAATTATTAAAAAACTACACTATAAAGTAACAGAAAGGCTCATTTTAAAGTGTAAAGCATAATTTAATTTCACTAAAATAAGGCTAAGGGAATAATGCCCAATTCATGTAGGTTGGCAATAATATTTCACAGCTGCGCAACTAAGTTCTCATTACACGCATGCAAAGGCCATTTCTTTTCGGTTTTTATTTTAATTCCCCCGGCCGCCGCACACTGAGGCAGCGCTAAAGTCCCGCCGGGACTCCGAACTCCGGCCGTTAATAATACACCTTACAAAGTCGATATCTATCGAATCTTTGGTCGTCCGGTTGAGATGATTATGATTATGATGATGCATGCGTACGAATCTGTTATTACACTGGCGAACACACGCCATCTTCAGCAGTAATTGACGGAAAGAAGTTGAAAATTGCTTCCAAACATATGCAAGACGTATAGGATTTTGACACGTACTTTAAGAAAGAGTAAAAACATCTGAAGGTTCGTCACTTTGACACACAAAGGAAAAGGTAAATATGAAAACGGATGGTAAACGCAGGCCTGTCATGTAATGTCAAAGGCTTTTAGAAAGATCCTGTTGTATGTGTGAACAGTATGAATAAAAAAATCTGACGTGTTGCACTCACATCACTTTCTCTACTCATGCACGCAAGCTTTTTCTATTAAGCGCTTTCTTTTTTCTTCTCTACTTCATGCTAATAGAAATAAATACTTGTAGAAGTTGCTTTATTGCTAATTTTCTTGTTGGCAGGCCTAGAGCGACAGTCAAATGTTCTAAGAGCCTCCATTCTCTTTGCGTGACCATTTCTAACTACTATGTATATACAGGGAGAGAAACTAAAAACACAAAATCCTGGTGGTTTGAAAAAACATCGTGCGCAAATGTTATGAATAAAAGGCTTCTCCTTTCAGTTTCTCTCCCCCCCCCCCTCCCTTTCTTCCTCCCTTTCACACACACAGAGGCACGCATGCCCATGCACACACTTTTTTGTAGATTTTTATGATTATTTCATACATACGCGAAGTGTCACCTGGTCATTCCTTTGTTTTGCACCAACACCACTGTCATTGTTTTGTTACTGTTGCCAACTGTATCCCATAAATCGCTAAAAACAATTTATTACACATAATCGATTAACAATCAAACTAGCACTCGATTTCAATTTGGCAACTGTTTTTAATTGTTTCTTGTTCTTCTTCCACAGGAAAGGTAATTTATTAATGTTGGAAATAAAGGGATATTTATTTGAGATTATAAGCTCGTCTTCTGTTATAACAAGAGAAGAAAGAAGAACCAATAAGAAAACATAAAAGGAAAGAAAAGGTACAAGGCTTCCCATATTCTAGGCTAGTAACCTAAAATGAATATATGTTGAAGACAGAAAAATACACTTTCCTAAGAATACTTTAGAGATGTTATATAAAAGTGAACGATAATGGGTAAAGAAAGTCATATGAATGTTACGCTTCAGATTTTAGGCCTTTGTAAGTTGTTCGTGAAGAAAGTTCTGAAAGAAGTGCGCGAGTTTTTGCACGTAAAGAGACCGGCGAGTTTAAATGGGTGGCCCTCTGCACAGGAAAAGAAAACAAAAGAAGGATCGATCGGAAAGCAAAGATTTCGCTTGTAGGGGGTTTCGCAAGCACTACATTGTGTGTGGTAACACCCGAGCCATGGGAATTGCACCACGTCTGTCTGTCGCATTCCTTACGTGCAAAAATGGGTCTCTCTTATTGGAGATAATAGCTATGTCTGCCGCAGTAAGAAATACAAAACGAACCTTTCCTTCAAGCAGCCAGACACAGATAATGCCTTTATTACTGTAATAAAAACTATAATGTGCTGCACTCACATGACTTTCTCTACTCTTGTACCAACTATCCTTACAAACTCTTATTCCTATATCTTCTTCTTTTTAGCATTTGTAGAAATTACCTTACTGCTCATTTTTATAGGTACAAGGAAAATATGGGAACATCCATATATTTTAAGAGCTAGTCGCTGTGTGATTGCTTTGAAATTCCATTCTCTTTGCATGGCAAAGAGATAAAAAACTAATAACGTATTCCTAAAGTACTTGAAAGTTCAAAAAACAGAGACTAGTTTTATTTCTCATAAAAATATCGTATACTATTTTAATCAAAATCGTTAGAGCCTACAAGTAAATTAATCCTTTTCTACGAACTTTAATCTCGACAGGAAAATAAGATTTTGTTAAAGAGATAAAAATAAGCGATCGTGGGCGAACGAAGCCTTGTGAATTATTTTTCTATCTTCAAGCAGGAATTGCTTGCAGATAAAAGCAACGAAAAGTATAAGATGAATTACGATCAAAGGGCATTCAATAGTGGTCAATTTTTTGCGCTGCTTCAACTCCTCGAAAGGCAAAGAGGTAAAACAAAAGAAAAAGAGTAGCTAATTATGTTACTCTGTGGAATCACTGATTTGCGATCGTCGTTATTCACGCTACATTTCCTCCCGTTTGCTACTCTGTGTACGCTCTGAACAAACAGTAACTCCGGGTTGTTAATGCCTGAAGGATTTGTATGGTTAAAAGTTTGTAATTCCCAACTAATAATGCTACCTTTTGCAAGTTTATACCTTAAATCTACATAAATGCACACAATTTCCTCTTGTAATTCAGAAACTTAGATAAAAAAACGATTATTTTTGTTACGTCACTAAAAAGCTTGCTCGTGTAAAAATGTAAACTGTAATTTGGGTTCAATATGCATTTACTTTTCAAATTTATCCTGCAGCTCGTCTCTCCTTTAATTTAGGCTCCAATTTTTTTAAAGTTACAAATATTTTTGTGTTTAAAAATTAAAAACATATGTTTAGATACATCTGACGATCAAGCCAAACGCAATTTTTACAGTGTTGAAACTTTTGAATGTATACCTTCCATTAAAATCCACGCAGTAGGAATTTTAAAATGGCGTCATGGCGTTAATACACTAAATATTGAATTTTTTAACTATGAGTATGATTTTATGTACTTTAGAAAATCACCTACTCGTAGTACACCAGGACTTTGTGCATTTTATGAACAATTCCGAATCGAATTTCAACTTTTGAGCTCAAAAAGCATATTTCGAGAAACACCCATATGGATTTGTACAACTCGAAAAAGGAAGGTGAGATAATTAACGAATTTCAACGATGCAAGGTGAAGATTTTTACAAAATTCACCTGCACCAAATAGCCTTTTAGTAGGAAAAATCCTTATTTTATATTTTCGCAAAACTAGATAAAAAAACTTTCGTAAAAGTGTCATATTTTGAGGTATTTACTTTGAAAATGTGTTAACTTTGAGTTTTCTATAAATACGCTACGAAAACTTGACAAAAATTTGCTATAGAAAAGTACTTAGAACTATGTAGGTAACTTCTTTGCAGCATCAGCCGTTCCCGAAGTATTTCTTTTTGTTGGGTTGAATTGTACGTGGTAGAAAAAGTAATAACAATTCCTTGGAGTGTTGCGCTTTAGATTTTTCAGATGTTATTCGACATGCGATCGTCATTTTCCATCTGACAGGTCCAGCAACTATTATACAGTTATTATAAAACATAATGTTGGTAATTTTTAGCCAAAGCTCTGTGAGAAGGGAAAGATATGTCCGCTCTCAGTTATTTGCACTTAACGAGGCAATTGTTTAATCGTCTCTTTTAATAGGAATGGTGTTATCAAATTTCACGGTTTGAGTCGTTTAATTTGGTGTTAATTTAAATGTAGACGCAAAAGGGTATGTAAATTAGGCGAGCGTCGCTAACAAAGAACTAGAAAGAAAGACCTTTCCGCCTACAGGTTTAAAACGCATTATGACGCACATTGTGCAAATATTAAACCAAGCTAGAGAGATTTTAACATCTGTGACTTAAAACGATTTCTCCCAGCAACAACCGGGTTCTTAACAGAAGACGAACGATAAAACTCAGAACGCTAATAAAATTCATGTCTAGTGCCTAAAAGAGAAATTACTGCTGACTGTTAAGACAGATTTTCTCTTTATATTAATGTTAATTATAAGTTTTGCCTTCTGACCTTAGTACACGAATCATTTTCAGCAAACTTAAAAAGGTTAAGTAAAGTTATATTTTAAGTAGAGGAAGATTGCACTCCGCCCAAAAATTCGATGTCGATATTTCACCGAAAATATGTGTTTTGACGCCCCCTGAATCAAAAGAAAAGCATCTTTGGAAGATATTAAAATTAAATAGCCAGTTTGGTGTTATTTCATTTCCTAGTTAGCGACAACCGGAGCCATTTTAATTCCAAATTTGCTACCTAACCTACTTTTCATGTTTAAATGATGCACACACACGCGCATGCGCGGGCGGAACTTCTTCACTCGGTAACTAGTTTTAATAAAAATATATAATGCTATATTGTTTATAATTTAAAGTCATTTAATGTTAAACGTAATTGTCTTACAATATTTAAACTTATATTTCTGTTATGCGTTCTACTAGTTCTGTATTTAATAATTACGTATATCTTATTTTCATTTGCATATGTTATTATATATTTCGTTTCGATGATGTTGGCGAATGAAAATAGTTTAGCGACTTTTAGTAGCAGTTGGTAACATGGCTGTAGCTTTCAGTTTTTCCTTTGGTTTTTTGGTTGCTAAGAAAATTTACACAGAGTTTGATGGTTTGTTACATAAAATGTCCGGCCTTGTAACAAAATTAATGCGTTTGTACTAGACAAAAATTAAGTATCTTCCTTAAAACTGGTTTGATTCCATCCCTAAAGAGATATACTGTGGTACAGGTCAATCATTCACACTCGCAATATATACATTACTTCGCAGTGCTGCCAACACCAAAGCACGCGAGCGAAGCGAAGGTTTGCTATGTTGAGTATTTTGTTTATACGCTTGTCAGTGATTCATGAGAGGTTATGTTAAGTTAGGTTAGGTATAGTTTTGCTTTCTTTTTAAAATATAAGCCTCCTCATGGCAACATCTCATACTTAAGTGTCTCCTTATTCACTCCGGATTATTATACAACTATCCTACACTCGCCAAGCCAAGTATTTTCACGTATTATTTCCATTAATCCATACGGCAACGGAACCATTTCGTTTTCCTAATTTTGGTTTCTTTCATAATGCAATTTTTAATTTCTCTACTACACACTTAAAGCAGGGGAAGTGTAGCATTCCAAAGAAAAATTAGATACCGAGATTTCACCAGAAATACATGTTTTGAGAGCTCAAAGTTACCCGACCAGCGACCACTTTTTAAACATTTAAATATTCTTAATTCCTTCTTGCAACTACAAGAAAATTAGCTATGAGGTAATTTCTGCAAATGTTTATCTCAACTAAAACGAAGAAGAAATAGGAATAAGAGTTTGTAAGAATGGTTAGTACAGGAGTAGAGAAAGTCATCTGAGTGCAACACATCAGATTTTTGGTGTATATACCACTATTCTTTGTGTATTTTTACTTTCTCTACTACGTATAGTGGACGTCGACATTTCATCGGAAATATGTGTTTTGAGGGCCCTTGAGTCCAAAGAAAGGCATTTTTAGAAAAAGGTCCTTGTGTGTATGAGAGAAGAGAGAGACAGAGAATATTTGAAGAAAATTCTACCACCGTTTACCTAGAACATGTTTCGAAAATCTTGATTTTTCTCGAAAATGACTAACGATTTTGTTAAAAATTTTCTGGCTATAGCCTATGTAGTTTAATCTGGACTACTTTTGCGTAAACCGTAAGAGATAGACAAATTCTTAATACACAAAAAATGTAGATCTCACTAAAACACACAATGTATGTCTAAATAAATTTTTCTTAGAGTGAACCATTTCGGAGATATTCCTTGTTATGTGTGTGAGTTGCGGAAAACTTAAAACTTTCGTGAAGTGGAACATTGTTGTTCATTTGATAAGCGTGGAAAGAGAACAGAATCTCAAAGCTTTAAAAGATTCGACTATCGCTCAAAGTCTACTGACATAATCATACAAAAATGTAGCTCTTGTTAAATTACTATCCGCAATGCAGTTTTTGTAGAGCGAACCATTTCGGAGATGTTCCTCGTTATTGGTCTGAAATTTCATGAAAAGAGAAAGGAATTTTAAAGCCCTCATATAGAGACCAGCTATTAAACTATTTGACTGTCTCCTAAAGCCTACTGTATTTTTGTAGTTTAATTTTTATATCGTTATTTTGAGTGTATTTGCTGTTATAATTGGGGCAAAGCTCTGTGAGAGCAACTGAAAATAAATAAATAAAACAGTGATTTCACTAGTGCTTGGATGAGGATTTACTCGAAGGAGAATCCTGCCTTACTTCCGGCTGTGAAACATGATGCGATTTTAAATTTCTGTAGCCATGTTTTAAATCAGTGAGCCTTGAGTATTAGGCCATTAAAATTACGTGAGGAAAGCCTTGCTTTTGGAGGTGCTATGTTACAGAAAGTGATATTCACCCGAACCACATGTAACTTTATACCATTTGAAAAAGAATCCGGACAAGGTGCGTGAGAACCGCCAGCTGCGCTGACCACTACGCTACTGCAGCGATTAGAAGCTTAGCTGGTGTGTTGCACTCACATGACTTTCTCTACTCTTGTACTAACCATTCTTACAAACTCTTATTCCTATATCTTCTTCGTGTTAGTTGAGATAAACATTTGTACAAATTATCTTATTGCTTATTTCCTTGTAGGTACAAGGGGAATATTAGAATACAGTAGGCTTTGTGCGATAGTCAAATCTTTTAAAGCTTTGAGATTCCGTTCTCTTTGCACACTTAACATATAAAAAATGAACAACTATGTTCCATTTGACGAAAGTTTAAAGTTTTTCGAAACTGACACAAATAACAGTGAATATCTCCGAAATGGTTCACTCTACAGAAAAATGTATTTGGACATAAATTGTGTTTTTTAACGAGATATACATTTTGTGTATAGTAAGATTTGTCCTATCTCTTACGGTTTACGAGTTATTTAAAAGTCATCCAGAGTAAACACGACTATGTGGGCTATTGCCATTAAATTCAAAATATACATTTCACTTACCGTAAAAATATCTTAAACATGCGGCATTTTAATAAAAATCGTTAGAGAAAATCAAAGTTTTCAAAAAATTTCGTTTTTGAGTTATGCTTTTTTTTTATTTAGGGGTCTCAAAACTTATATTTCCAGTGAAATCTCGACATGCAATTATTTGGTCAAATACAATACTTCCCCCTACTTTAGTATGAAGAAGAGAAATTAATGGCTTGGCTACAAGTAGCTATGTATGGGGTTTTCATTCCGCATACCCGGGTTTGATGCGCTAGATTGTGTAACGGCCGTTTTTCCTTGAATCTTCTTTTCTGCTAAATGAATTAGTTTCATCAAAACGCAATCTTCTTGGAATTCATCTTCAGTCAGTAGACATTTCACAGTTAACATTGTGTAAAGTTCCGTGTATTTCTATGCAAGGGAGTAAACGCCCCAGTTGCAAAGTTGACCCCATTTTACCCTCAAAATGACTCCAACAATTTTGATTAATATGTGAGAGTCTGAGATACATACTGGCAAAAGCAATACAACCATTTCTATGTGTTCAATTATTTATCTGCACTAAGCAGATGGAAAACATGAATTTTTAGAAAACCGTCAGAGCTTGTCTGTGAACAGTGTAACTCAGAAACGAAAAATCGGTTAAATACTAAACTTGGTATATTTCAAGGATTCAACTCAAAGATTTTGAACAAACTCCCCCACCCCAAGTTATTCTTTACAAGAATATTTTTTTTCTGAAAAACTGCCAATTTTAATATTTTCAGGAAAATGACATTTACATATATATATGTTGAATTTTCTAGAACAGTCTCTGATCATTCTGTAAAAACTGGTAAATCGTAAAAAAATCTTCCTACACAAAATGTATGGATTTCTTTAGTCTAAAATGCGTGTTAAGGGGGGGTGGGGGTTAATTTCCGAGATAGCCCACCTCTGTGGTGTGTAGGTACCGTGTCTGCCTCACATTCAAGAGGACTCGGGTTCGAATCTCGTGGGGTGAGTTACCTGAATATGGCTTTTGGGGGGTTTCTCCTAAACCCTATGGATTCCTGACTCATTTGACCATCTTTTCATACATTTCGTTCATCGTCTGATATGACCTAACCAGGTTTAAGGACATTAAAAAATTCTAGATTTTTATTTTAAATGGGAAGTTGCTATTCATTTTTTCCCCTTTTGATTATGTAAGGGAAATTAAATTTATGTAAGGAAAGTTTGTAAAAGAGTGAGTAGAGAAAGTCATATGATTGTAACACGTCAGACTGAAACCTCTTTTTTTCATTATCTCGAAATTACTCTTCATTTAAGTAACTAAAATGCTTCAATATTTTTTATTTGTATTTATGTACACATTGGACGATTATATATGTATTATAAATGATTGGGTATCTGTTTTATCAAGTGCTTTTAGATACATTTATTTTACAGCAAAGATGCACCAAATGTTATTCCATGGAAAATGCAGCTGTGACGCTATGCGTTAGTCATTTCTTAAACATTCAGATGTTTCGGGTTTAATTTGTTCCAATGCATATATCATAATGGCAACCATATTTAACGCAATAAATACTTAGTAAAAAACTGTTTGTAGAATCGCTGCGAAATCGTAATAAGTGTGACTGTTACACTTAAGGTTTACTTTTTTAATTAACTCACCTAAATTAGCTACGATGAACAATCCTATCCACCGAAGGTGATTTTCCTTTTGGCTCTGCATGATGATTCACTAGTTTTTATGGTTCACTGATGAATATTTAAACATCCACTGTCACAAGCGATGATGAACTCACTGCACAAGAATTTCGTTAAGTTTCCTGGCCTGAGGAAGCCGTTGAAAATCCTCACGAATCCATTTTTTCCAGGAAAGTAATGATTACCTTCGCACTTTACACAGATCCACACAATTTTGGTTAATCTACGCTAAACTGGTCACTAATCTTTGGTTCTACTGCAAAACCATTAGGTCAAATATTTTTAAGGGGGATTCTTAAAACCCTTTTTTGCTGTTTCACTTTCACACACACTGACACATATGTTTGACTGATTTTTTTGTCAAATTTTAAACCCACTGTACCCCTTTTTTGTCACACGTAAGCACAGGCTATAACTTGCCCATCACATTCTTCTGCACAGAGTTTGAAACACATTTTCGCGCACACACTAACAGGTTTCTACGATGTAGTGATGGAAGTCTGCATTCTAGTTTCTAAGAAGCAGTTTTGCACAAGTTGTTTCGAAGTGACCGCGTCAACGCCAGGCTTCACCAACAACAACCACAATATTCACGTTACCTCGCAACCGGCCAACGTCGCCGAATGACGGGATCAAGCGACGAGCGCGGAGATCTTCGGAGAGTTCGGCTAAATCCGACACATTTCGGCTGTCATCGACGGACACCGACCTCGGCCGGCAGCGAGTCTAGCGTTCTGGGTATATTTTCCCGCGAAAGGTAAACCCTTTGAGAGTATCGCTATTTTATTTAAAATGTCTCTATCGCATTTATTTTGTTTTACGTTCGCTTCGCAGAAAATTAAATATTGACGTACTGAAGTCAGTTAAAAGCCAAAACGGTTTTATTTACTGAACGTCTGCATTAATTCATTACGGCAGGTCATGGTTAGGGTTGGGTTGTACAACAATGGGGGACACCTCACACACTTAAAACCCCAAACTATCATGTTGATTATATACTATACGTTTAAAATACTTTCATAACTAATTAAATAAATACATATCTTATATTTGAGAGGTAGAACTGGAAGTTAAAAATTCAATGCCACAGCTGGGATTGTCACAGTAGCTCAATGGTTAGAGCAGTCGCCTGGTAAGAGGAAGCTCTGTGGTTCAAATCCCAGCTGTGGCACTGAATTTTTAACTTCCAGTTCTACCTCTCAAACTTTACCCACACACGGCTTGTGTGTTTAAAAACACCAACAGTAAGTTTGTTGGCATAAATAATAACATATCTTATATTTTTGCGTCGTTATTAATTTTTTATCTCTTGTCCATGACTGAAGTCTGCAAATGAGGCAAATACTAATATAATATTGTGCGTTAACCTCTGCTGGATATCCAATAAAAATATCGGCAACCTTCGAGGGGCATCCGGCGGCCGGCGTGTTTGTGGAAGTCGAGAAAGGTCCATGTTACGTCAACCTCGCTATATGTATAAGGAGGCGAGAAACAGCAGAGTGGAGAGTTACAGACAATCGATCAGTGTGTCACAGTGTGTGAGACAGCTGTGTGTGTGTGTGTGTGTGTGTGTGTGTGTGTGTGTGTGTGTGTGTGTGTGTGTGTGTGTTAGTATTCAAGTCTTTCAAGTATGCAACACCAGATTTTAAAAAAAAATTGCTCCACCCTAAACTACCCTTTATATGGAAAATTTTTCGAAAATTTTGATTTTCTTGAA
The DNA here is from genome assembly GCA_030765045.1 of Tenodera sinensis. Taxonomy (NCBI): domain Eukaryota; kingdom Metazoa; phylum Arthropoda; class Insecta; order Mantodea; family Mantidae; genus Tenodera; species Tenodera sinensis. The sequence goes on along the minus strand of CM060968.1, from coordinate 12,611,567 downwards.
AATGGCTCTAACGATTTTGGTTAAAATGCCATATGTTTGAGAGATTTTTATGACAAATAAAATGTACATCTTGAATTTTCTGGCTACAGCCTGTGTAGTCGTATTTACTCAGGATGACTTGCATAACTGGTAAACCATAAGAGATAGACCAAATCTTACTATAGAAAAAATGTAGACCTTGTTAAAACACGCAATTTATATCTAAATTTTTTATAGTGTAAACCATTTCGGCGATATTCATTGTTATTTGTGTAAGTTCTGGAAAACTTATACTTTTGCCAAATGGAACATCGTTATTCAGTTTTTATGCCAGCCAGCCAGCTGTATTACCATATTCCCCTTGCACCTACAAGGAAACAAGCAATAAGATAATTTGTACAAATGTTTATCTCAACTAACACGAAGAAGATATAGGAATAAGAGTTTGTAAGAATGGTTAATACAAGAGTAGAGAAAGTCACGTGAGTGCAACACATCAGATTTTTGATTCGTGTGCTCCAGCTGTGTAAAAGTGTTCTTCTGACAACAAACACCTTTACTCTGTGTATGGTTTGCAATGAGCCCTAAAGGCAGATGAAAGGGGAAGCGCTGCAGGAACCACGAATTTAAAGCGCCGCCAACTAACCGCATAGGGTGTGATATTTCAGTTTTCCATCTTCATCTGTTCTTCCCACGGACTGATATTACCATGCAGATAATGTGGTCAACAGTTTCTGATGAAACATCTCATTCTGGGAAAACACCAGCAGTAAAAAACAACAATAACCCAAACTCTTACAAAATAAGCGACAATATGATGGTTTGTTTGAATATCTGAGATACAAGACTGTTTTACGCGTGAATAAGGTCGACCGCATCACTTTTGGAGTCCCAGACAAATTGGACCCCCACCACAAGCTATTCTCCATTACGTGGCAAGTAGGCAGAGAAAGTATTGTATTCCACAACAGAAATGTGTGTTTTGAGCGCACCTGAATCATAAAACAACGACATTTGCATTTCTTCTTGCACACATTACAGTATTGTATTGCACCCAAAAATTTGATATCGAAATTTCAATAAAAATAGGAGTTATAACTGTTAAAAGGCTTTTTTAATCTCTAGTTCATTTTAATCGAGTATTAATAAAGTATTCAACAGTGCAAATCATAAAAAACGGATATCTTGGAAAAAGCTTATGTGACGAAATTATATGTTCAGGTGACTGCATAGAGGACATACATATACGTATTATAATTACACGAATTTTCACCAGCAAATTGATGAAAAAATACATTGCGCACTCGTTGAGACTACTCGTACTTAAAATAACTTTAACATATGGAAATACAGTATTGCAATGATAACTCACTGCTAATAGCTGATCTGTAGACTGGCGACTGATGCTTGTGGGGCCGAACCTGTGTACGACACTTGGAAGATTGCGCGCACCTCGTGTACGATGCTTGGAAGATTGCGCGCACCTGTGTACGATGCTTGGAACATGCACCTCCAATACTGCAGTTTACGTATCGGAGAGTAAACATGCCGCTTGGACGGTCTTGATTTATATGAAGGACCCCATACATGCATGAACTATAGAAAATCCTGCAATATCTTATACAAGCTGTATAGGCATAACTATAGATATTTGATAATTGTTACCTTGGTATATATCCACTTCGGAATGTGTGTTTCTCCATAAACTAATCATAAAGTATACTATATGATGTTTTTGCATGGTTGTAAATGCTCCTAGCATGTTATTTGCCCCACCACTGACCTAGGCAAGGAGACCCAGACCTGCTAGTCAGTGGCGGATGGCGCGAAGTAGTAGTACATACATACAGTTCAATGGAAGGACGAATATTTTTAATTTCGAGAGGAAGACTATAAAGTTAGGTGCTTGATTTGTAAGGCTGGTAGTTGCAGATTTATACCATTTCCCTTGCTTACGTTCCGTCTTCACGATAAACGTTATTCTACTGGAAAAATACAACGAATTTTTGAAGCAATTTTATGACATATTCTCGTCAGAATTTGAAGACCTAAAACATTTGAAACCAAATCCAGTTATTTTGCACTTTTGAAGTTTCCATGTCGTGAGCTACAAAATATGAAACTACCTGCATTGCAGAATTCCACGACCGTAAAATGTTGTGAGAAAGAAGGAAGGTTGGGAATTATTTAGGTCTCTGTCCTGTTGTGATTATCCGAGATTACGTTTGTTTGCATCCAGTTTAATGACCGTCTTTGGCTTCACTTATATCTGCGAAGAAACATTTTCAAAAATGAACTACATTAAAAGTGAGTATCGCAGCAAGACAAGTGAAAATCACCTTGAGACTGTGCACTTCACCTTTTGCACCAAATATTGAAGACTTCTGAAACGTGTCTGACACAAAGCGGAAGGTCAGGAATATTGACACAGCTCAGTTCTTATGATAATGTTCGGAAAGCTTGATAGAATAACAAACACACATGAGGAAACCAGTTTTCTAGGGCGCCCTAGTTTGAATTTTTGCTGTCAACTATCTATTTTATCTATCACAATAGATGAATTTGTTATTGAACTTTTTTATTCGTCATATTTATGTACAATGACACCGAATTGCGTACTCACATCCCTAACGGTATAATCTACTCTGTTTTATGTGAAAAATATTAGTTTATTGCAACTCTGTTCCACTTTTAGAACAGTTATTTTTTGGATGCCATGTATAAGTTGTTTTCTGTTTGGTAGGGAAATAGGGTGGTATTTTAAAAATATAATTCAGTAAAAGCTGATGCCTAAACACAGAATTTTAACGATTAAATTGCAACATTAATTCGGAAGTATACTGGAGGTACAAAGTAGCCCTTGGGAATGGGCTCCTGGGCGAACCGCATAATGGGAATACATGTAAATTGAAACCATTTTACAATGTAAATCAATTGATCGGAGGTCAATGACATGCGCTTCAATCAACCAAACTTTGATGAATAATTTGGTTCTCTTGCATTTAAAGCTCTAAGAATTTTAAAATTACTCAGCAATCCGATAATGAATGGGGACTATTTCTGTGACGAATAATTCCAACAAGCGTGTTGCGGTTTGTGTTGTGAACAGAGAACAGAGATAAGCAGATTCAGTTATATAGAGTAGGCTTGTAAATTACAACTCAAATACATTTACACCTTACTGTGTGTAAGTGTTTAAAATGTAACCATTCAATTAAATATATTTACCCAATACTGGCTGTTACATAGTTCGATGTCTCGATTTCACCGCAATTACATGTTTTTGGGGCCTCCCGAGTTTAAAAAATCTAATGATTTCTCTACATTCTTACAAACCCATATGTTCTTCGTAGCTACAAGGGGAATATGTGAATACAGTGGGCTTTGAGCGATAGTCAAATATTTTAAAGCTGATCACTGTGAAATTCCTTTCTGTTTGCACGGCCAAGACATAAACAAGTGAATAATAACTTTGCGTTTCAGGAAAGTAAAGCTGTTGCAAATCTCTCACAAATAACGAGGAATATTTCCGAAAAGATTCACTCTACAAACATAATTATTGGGACATAAATTGTGTTTTAGCAAGTCCAGAGTAAACGGGACTAAATGAGCTTTAGTCAAAAGTTATAAAATATACATTTCATTTGGCATAAAAATATCTTAAACATATATTTTAATTAAAATCTTTAGAGCTATTTTTGAGAAAATCAAAACTTTGGTTTTTAGCCGAGTTTTAGTTTTTGAGTTCTGTTAGCACACACACACACACACGCGCGCGCGCGCACGCGCTGCTGCTTACCAAACGGGAGAATCGTTTTCGACTCCTGGTACCGGTGAGGCTATTTTCTCCCGCTAAGCAACCTTGTTCGGGGTACACTCAGCCACGTTAGGACCATGAGAAGTCTGCTGAAGAGAACTTAATTGACAAGTAGCGTCCTTGAGCTAATAGAGGTCCAGGCAAGAAGCAAAATAGTAGGTCTACAAATGAATCCATCAAAGACCAAGCTAATAACCAACAATTATAGTAGACGACAGAGTAGTGTGGAAAATAGGTTTATCTAGGTCATCTGTTAGTCTAACTGAAAATAAGAACATAAAAATAAAAAGGACATTTAGACTAGCCTGGAGTAAGTTTTGGAGTGCCTATGAAATTTATTCTAGTAGATAAACATATCAATGTGAACACAGCATCGGGAATCCTGCAAGCCTTTGTCATCCCTATTCTCTTACACGCAAGCCAAACATCGACATTCACCAAAACAGATTCAAGTGAGCCAGAGAAAAATGGAAAGAAGTCTACTGGGTGTTTACCTGACGGAGAGGATGGGAATAGAGGGCGCGACCACCGATGCTAAAAGGACCAAATGGGGTTGGGAAGACCACGTGACCTGAGTGCATCAGGATAGGTGGGCCTATGCCACAACCCAAGACGAGAGAAAAGGAACAACACAGATAGTCGCTAACAATTCAATGCAGTGATGGGTGTGCAGTGGATGAGAGACACAGAAAAGTGGACAGAAATATGGGAGAGGATAAAAGCATAGAGATCGATAGTGCAGTGTTTTTAATTCACAGAGACTAGCTCACTCTGGGAGTAGTATTGAGCTAACCCCACTAGAGGCGGTGCGAGGTGCTGCCCCACAGGGATCTAACGAACTTGTTTATTTTATCCTCAAAATACGCCAGCCTTAAACTCCAACTAAAGGACCTCCTTCTGAAAATGCTTATTTTGGATTTCGTGTATTTACGGTGAATTCTCCCCATCTTGGTGGTGAGAGGAAATGATATAATGCAAATGTTGTGTTTTGCAGGAAGGACGGATCTGAGTCGAGTCACGGTTTCTGCAACTCCTTTGTTGGTGGTCTCTCTCGGGCGGTGTCGAGCCGGCTGCATATCTCCCAGGTGCAGGTAATGCCACTGCTCCAACAGCTTACATATTGAAAATATTGATTTCAACTTTTCTCTCTAACAACCTTATGCATTTACTGTTCTTTCTACTTTTTTTGGAGAAAAGTTCATTTCCTCTGAGAAAATCTTCTTTTGAAAATGTTTACTTTCTCTACTATAATTTGTTTGAAACTAGTAAGATCCTGTTGTAAACACATGGGAAAGAGAAGTCGCCTATAGGCCGTTGTAGAGAAGGGAAGCAGAGAAACAAACAGAACTAGCAGGAAGGATACTGAGAAAAAGATTACAGAGAGCAAACGAGTAATACAAATTATCTTATTGCTTATTTTCTTGTAGATACAAGGGGAATATTACAATACAGTAGACTTTGAGCGATACTCAAATCTTTTAAAGCTTTAAAATTACGCTCTCTTTGCACGTTTAATATATAAGCGTAAGCTTTCCAAAAGTCACACGAGTAACAAAGTATATCTCCGAATTGTGTATTTTAGCAAGATCTACATTTTTGTATAGTACGATTTTGTCTATCTCTTACAGTTTACCAGTTATGCAAAAGTCATCCTGAGTAAACAGGACTACTTGGGATATAGCCAGAAAATTCAAGATATATATTTCATTTGTCATAGAAATATCTTAAAAATAGGGTATTTTAATCAAAATCGTTCGAGCCATTTTCTACAAAATAATTTTCGAATAATTTTCCGTGTAATGGGTAGTTTTGGGTGAAGGAATTTTCTTCCAAATCTTTGTGTCGCATTCCTAAAAGACATTAAACTTAAATACCAACTTTGGCTTTCAACCGACTTTTCGTTTTTGAGTTATGCTGTTATGCACACACACACACACACACACACACACACACACACACACACACACACACACACACACACACACACTTTAAATTGGGAACTTAGTTCAGAATTACCTTGTGGTTGGTAAGACTGCTTGGGGAAGAATGGGCTTTTCCACAGTGCACTGAAAAGGCATAACAATAGAAACAAACGGCATCCGTTTTCATTGAGAAAGGTGAGTCAGTAAGGAATAAGACAAACAATGGATTTCTATCGACCACTGAATTAGAATCTTATGCACAATAACAGTTTCCTTTTTGGAGGGAAATGTTAAAAAACGTTTATAGGTTAGGTGGAAGCGATCGGCAGTAGAGAGAAAGGGCTTTTATCAACTGTAGGTAGTGCAAGAGGACGATGGGAACCGTTACAAACAAACTTTAGTATTCCGTATTATCTGCACGAAAACAATGGAATAGTTGCTGCGTACGTACTCAAATAGCTAAACATTCACAAACTGAGTGAGAGAGAGCGAGCGAGAGAGCGCTGTTATCCTCGCTGCTGGAGTTTCAGTGCTTTTAGCAACAGTTCGCCATCTGACCGCATCTCGCCGCCAGAGTCGCACTTTCACTTTTTCTCCCCTTACCATACAGTAAGTAGAGTTGTATTCCACTCAAAAATTCAATATCGAGCTTTTACCGGAAATACGCCTTTTCAGTTGCCTTAAATCCCCTCAAAATGCATTTGTTTGTGTGTATGTAAGCCATTTATCCGAATTTTCCTTTTTTTTTTTTTTTTTTTTTCTTACCTATGCTGTTATCGGAAGCGGTTGATCTGGGTTCAATTCCCGATACCGGCACAGTAATAAACATAACTATTATAATACTAATAATAGTAAGAAGAAGAATAATTAACAGTAATAAAATAACAAGAGTAA
>CM060968.1:12534955-12599955 GCA_030765045.1 Tenodera sinensis | reverse complement strand
AAAAACTTCCATGTAAAGGGTAGTTTAGGGTGGGGCTATTTTCTTCAAAATCTTCGTGTCGCATCCTTGAAAGACATTAAACATAAATACCAACTTTGGTTTTTAACCGACTTTTCGTTTCTGAGTTAGGCTGTCCAAAGACAGACACCAAACACAGTCATACAGACAAAATCTTTTCTAAAAATGCTTTTCTTTATTCAGGGGGTGGAACACAGTAATTATATGTAGTGAAAAATAGTTTGTAGATGAATGAGTAGAGAAAATCAGGTGAATCAGAGGCACTTTTGGTGTGTGCTGTAGGTACACATGTGTTTTTAATGCCATTTGTATGTGTTGATGGGTTTTGTCCCATAGGGCAAATATTGAGTAATGTAACATGGTCCCATAAAAAGTGTAGGCAATTGATTACAGAACGCACTACCCTACCCTCACAGAGTGGTTAACATTTTAGCCCTGTGCCACCATATGTTTGAATTCTGTCTCAGTTTTAGTGGTACAGGCTATTTTCATTCGTTCGCTATCTTGGCAGCATGAAATTTAGTGGCCGGGTTTTTGCAACTCTACTGTTCTGGCTTAACCGCCCTCTCTCTCTCTCTCTCTGTGTGCGAATCAAGATGGATGTGTTGCAAAACAAAGGAAGCTTTACAACCAAGATAATTTTCTTTCCCTAATTGAAACCTTAATAGCATAAAGTAAGTTTGGGATCAAAAACATCAATTTATACATTAAAACGGTAATAAATCGTGCGAAATTATCGCATTTCTAGCACCAGTGCCAGAATATGAACGACGTAATCACTATGGTAACAGGACAATGACGTCATCACAGTCACATCATTTTCTCCAACGTGCCCGATAGAAAACCTGAAATCGTCACTCTCGCAAGTGCAGCAACATTCAAACACAAGAATCACCTCATTAAATTTATTTTAAAACAAAAAAAAAAATCTGATGTGTTGCACTCACATGACTTTCTCTACTCTTGTACTAACCATTCTTACAAACTCTTATTCCTATATCTTCTTCATGTTAGTTGAGATAAACATTTGTACAAATTATCTTATTGCTTAGTTCCTTGTAGGTACAAGGGGAATATTGGAATACAGCAGGCTTTGAGATTCCATTCTCTTTGTACGGCTTTCCATTTGAGGAAAGTATAAAACACAAATAACAAGAAATATCTCCGAAATGGTTCACTCTACAAAAAATTTGTTTGGATATAAATTGTTTATTTTGGTAAGGTCTATATGTTTTGAACAGTAAGATTTTGTATATCTCTTACGGTTTACTAGTTATTCAAAAGCCATCCAGAGTAAACACGACTACATAGGCAATTCTCAAAAAATTCAAAATATACATTTCATTTGTCATAAAAATATCATAAAACACATTTAATTATGATCATTTTCTGTTGATAAAATGGTTTTACATATCTGGTGCATCAAAATTAATACTGTATTACACAATTTGCAGAATGACACAAATGTGATTGAAGTTATTAAGGCCAATAGATTGCGATGGCTATGCCACTTTTATAGGATGAACCATAATAGCCGAGCCACTTTATACACCAAGAAAAGTGGGAAGATCGGCAATTAGATGGCTAGACGACGTGGGAAAAAATCTGAGGTCAATTGGAGTAAGCCGCTAGATAAATGAAGCGTAGGACAAAACTAGATGGTGGGGAATCACTGGGGCGGTCTTCGCCTAAGAAGGCTGTTGAACCAAAGAACGTCTGTTCACCTCTAGGCTATATCGGCCGTTGAATGAAATGTGTGAAGTGGTGCTCAAATGAGCCCGGTTCTATAGAGATTAAAGTTACTCGACATTTTTTTGGGGGCAAAGCAAAACACAGGAAAAAACTCTACTGCAGATGGCATCAAAAGTGTCGTAAAAAGACGTTATTATAGTTTATAAACTATTATTAATGTGACACCGGCCGCGGCAACACGTCAAAGGCGCACTGCTTATGGATGCGTGACGTGACGACAATGCAGCGGTCAAAATAAACACGATAATGAGTGCGGTAAAACAAAGGAATTTCCAGAAGGTTCCCGAAACTTCTGGCTGCCGCCTTGTTTGTGACGGTTTCGAGCAAAAGTCAATTTCTAGAAAGATCCTTGCTACTCATTCTCATCTATGAAAGGAAGTGAGATGAGAGCAGCTGTTCTTGTTTTCAGAGTGGTTGTCTTTGATTTGTGAACGAGACAGTCATTGTGAGAGCTATACGTATCGACAGAGACAGCGTTACGTCGCGTCGGAGTTAGTCTTGAAGTGAAGCAGATTCAGTGAGTGTTGGATGTTTGTATCCTCAGAGCGAGCTGGTTGTGAGACAAAGACAAAAAAGTGTGTGTCAAGGTTGCGGGAAGACAGAGTGACAGATAAAGAAATTGGGTTTATTGTTGTTTGACACCCTGGTGTCAGAGGTGGGACTTGTCCAGTTGTCATTTTGTTACAGTAGCAAAGCTGACACGAGCTGTTGTAACCTGAATCAGTATTTTGGTGCCAGTAGTTTCTTTATCGAAGAATCAACACCGGCACAATAAAATCCCTTTGCGCTCAGTGAAAAAACAAGAACATAAATTATCGTGCCCCACACCGATAATTAAAGATAAGACGATAGCACCACAAACAAAGACACTATTACAGTGCTCGTATAAAGAAGCACTCCATTGAGATTCAGAGATAAACACAATTAGCGACATAACGAACTCTGCAGACCAGACATACAGAAGGCTTTCCTACCCAAACTTCCTCCTCTTTTGTAGCTTAAACAATTACCAGAAGGTTATTAACATAACATATTGTAAAAATCGGTCCTTTTACCTTGTCTACTATGTACGTATAATATAATAGCGAAAATACTATATCGAGATTTTAGTTGAAATACATGTTTTGAGACCCCCTGAATCTAAAAAACGTTTGCTGAATACAAAACCTGGTATTTGATTTCAGTGTCTTCCAAAGATGCGGCACGAAATTTTCAAGAAAATCTCCACATCCCTGGCTACCCTTTACATAGCACATTTTTTGTTTTAAATTTTTATTTTCTCAAACATGACGCTAACAATTCTGATTAAAACGCCGTATGAAAGCAAACTATTACTACACTAAAATATAGATTTCGCTAAAGCATATAGTAATTTATATCAATTAAATTTCTTATGCAGATAAACATTCCCAAAAATAAGTCTTATATTTGGTTTAAATTTTGTAATATATAAGTACACTTTTTCAAAGTCGTTTTTACTTTTTCTATTACCTATAGTAAATAGGGGAAGTACAAATATATTACATTTCATCAAAATTACATCTCGAGATTCAAATGGAAATACATGTTTTGGACACCCTGAACCTAAAAAAACCCCACGATTTTTAGAAAACAGTTCGCGAGAGAACTTGCACAAAGACTAGCCAAGTCTCTTTTAGCAGAAATTGTCAGCAGCCGTTAATTCCCAAATTTGCGTAACAACTTTCTTTGGGCAGTGTTACGTAGGTATATCGATTTGGCAGGCGGTCGACTGGTCACTTCGGCGGTGATTCGTAAAATCTTGTTTCGACACAACGATACTCCTTTGTGATTGGGCCTGCCTGTCTACCTTCCTTTGTTTCTCATTTCCACTGCCATTTGAATGCAAGACACGCAGCGACACCTTTAACTAACTTCACAGTGTATCACAGCCTGGACTCCGACCACCTTCCCGTGCATTTCGACATACAAGGTGGTATTTCAGCCGGTGCCTCTGGCCCTCAAAGTAGAGCTGAGACTGACTGGAATAAGTTCACCACTGAAATGCAAGGGATGGCGCAACCCAGGCTGTCATACTACAGCGAGGCAGACATAGATGTCGCCATTGAAAACTTTACTGCCTCGCTACACACAGCCAAGAGAAATGCTACCACATACACCACAAGACCACCCGGTTTTTGCACGTACCCCGAGGTAGAGCAACTCATTGCGCGGAGACGACGCTTGACGAGACTATGGCGGTACACCCGTCAGCCTGAATATAAAATGCTAGCGAAATGGCTACGCAACATCATTCGCCACCAAATTAGACTTAATAAAACTGAACAGTGGGAAAACAAAATGCTGAGTACCACCCATTCGGACTCTTCCTTGTGGAAATTATTAAAGGCATTTAAAGTCTCCACGAGCGTCAACTCCGCAACTGAGGCGCTGCACACTCAAGGCGGCCTGCACTTCTCCGAAGAGGAGAAAGCCGAGGTCTTCGCTGACTGTCTTGAAGACAGATTCAGCGAAAATCCAGTTATCAACCGTGATTTAGAACGGCAGGTACAGACATGGGTACAAACCTGGGTGGCGCAGAAGCAAGAGCAACAGCTACCCTTAATAACACCGCAGGAAGTTTACAAGCTCATTAGGAAATTACCTAATGGGAAAGCTGCCGGCCCAGACAAAGTGACTAATGAGGAACTTAAGCATCTCCCGAGAAAAGCCCTGGTGCAACTGACCAAAATTTTTAACGCCTGTCTGCAGCAAGGCTATTTCCCCTCTACCTGGAAACGAGCCAAGGTAATTATGCTCCCAAAGCAAGGAAAAAGCACCAGGCAACCGCAAAACTACCGCCCCATTAGTCTTTTGTCTGCTATTGGTAAATTGCTCGAAAAACTTATACTTTTTCGACTTCAAAAACAAGTTTCGGCATCTCATGAACTTTCAAATTCACAGTTTGGTTTTCGAAAAGGACATTCTACTGACTTACAGCTTCTCAGACTAACTGATGATGTAACAGAGCAATTTAACAATGGGGCTTCAACGTTGGCGCTATTTCTGGACGTAGAAGCCGCATTCGACCGGTGCTGGCACAATGGCCTTATTTACAAACTGCACCACAATTTCCCGGCTCTTCAAAATTACCTGTACTTGCTGCACAATTTTCTGGAAAAACGCAAGTTCTACGTCCAAGTGGGCCGCTCCTCCTCACGGGAGAGAGTAATGCGGGCTGGCGTCCCACAAGGGGCAATCATGTCACCCTTTCTGTATATATTATTCACTAACGATTTCCCAGTGGACGCCAGATGTAAGGTAGCCATGTATGCTGACGACACTGCAATATACAATCACCATAGAAATCCACGTTTCGGCCTTGCAGAAATGCAACGTTATGTTAACAACTTCCTCTCATGGCAACATGATTGGAAAATCAAAATTAATCCTACCAAATGCCAGCTGATACATTTCTCTAAGCGGCATCACACTTTGGCAATGGACCTAACGGTCGGTGGTCAAATATTGCATTGTCGTCGGCAAGTGAAATACTTAGGGGTTACCTTGGACCGCACAATGTGCTGGTCCACCCACATAAAAAATAGCGCCAACAAAGGCAGACAGCGGCTAAAGTTATGCGCCCCCATCTTCCGCAGCAAACACCTGCAATTGAAGTCCAAACTCGTCCTGTATAAGGCTTTTATCCTTTCGGTTGTTCTATACGCGTGTGTGGCCTGGGCAAACGCCTCAAAAACCGCCCTAAAAACTCTCCAAACCCTACAAAACCTGTCTCTCAGGAAAATCCTCTCCGCTCCCATCCTAACCACTAACCGAACCCTTCACCAGGAAACCCAGATCCTATCCATTCCCGAGGCAATAGCGAAAAGAGCCACTGTCGCGTGGGCGCGCATCAGAAACCATGACAACTACGTCATTGCCAATATTGGCAAAGGTGAGCCGAAGCATCGGAAACACGCTAGAATCAAGATGTTTTAGACGTGGTTCGGCTCACCGACTGATGTGCGTCCACGCAAAGAAGGGCCCTAGGCCGCACACACGCTACCTCAGAGGCCTGCATCCCAGGGAACCATTCAGGAGCTGCAACCTGGTCCGCACAGGAAAACTGCGGAAAAACTGTACATAGTGAAGTGTATATAGTGCAGTGTGTGTATATATATATATATATGAGCGTGTGTGTGTGTGTGTGTGTGTGTGTGTGTGCATGTGATGGGACATATGAGTGGTATGCCCAGGAGTGAGTGCGTGTATATATCCGTGTATATAAATTTAAACAAAACTATCAAAAACAGACAAACATAAAAAAACTGAGAATACGCATTAAAACTGTTCTCGGTGGGCTAAAGCTGCCCACTGTATGGGTTTTTGAACACCAAAGCAAAATAAATAACCAATGTAAATACTGTCAAATATATCTCATGTCAATTTGAGCCTGTAAGCCGGGCCCCTTTGTACCGGCACCGGGCAAATGTCTTTTATAATAAATAAGTTGAAGTTGAAGTTGAAGGAACGTGGCTAGTAAGGCACCCTTAGCCCTCTCTCAATGGAACTGGTAACTGCCCCAAACACGGCACAGAGCTCTGATTGCTTCACCAGCAACTTATCTATATTTCATATCAAAATACTACCTAATCGATTGTCCAGCGCAACGAGAGTCACACCGTCGAATTTAATATCTTTAACCGAGCAATTCTTGTATGTAAATATATCTTGGGTATCACGGAAACGGCTCTATTTGGATCAAATCTTGTATTCGAATAAGGTTGTGCTTTTTAAGTATATCCATATAGCTGTCTTTCCTGAAAAAATGCTATTTTACAACTAAAAAGAGTCCCTCTTTTACAGAGCAATTCTTATAGGTGAGTGCAAAACATCAGATTTTTCTATTCCATAGTACGGTAAATGTTTACAAAATCGGTCGCTCGAGAAAATGAATGAAACATAGTGCAGTGGATGCAGCTATTGCTGCTGATTACGGTTTTGAAAGTTTTATTTGGCACTCAAGTTTCGATTTTTTGATTTATAAGCAAATTTCGTACGTGCGATGCAGCGGTTCTATTTCAGGTATGCGGCGGATATTTAGCAAATAAATGTATATAAACGAGTATAATAGATGCTAGAATGATTGATTAATGCATTTACGTTGAAATTCCTGCATAAACACTGCCCAAGTTGTAAATATTTCGATAACATAGGACCCTGTTACCACACTCATATACACACACTAACCTAACCTAACCTAACCCAGGCAATATTTCGATAACACAGGACCCTGTTACCACACTCATACACACACTAACCTAACCTAACCTAACCCAGGCAATATTTCGATAACACAGGACCCTGTTACCACACTCATACACACACTAACCTAACCTAACCTAACCCAGGCAATATTTCGATAACACAGGACCCTGTTACCACACTCATATACACACACTAACCTAACCTAACCTAACCCAGGCAATATTTCGATAACACAGGACCCTGTTACCACACTCATATACACACACTAACCTAACCTAACCCAGGCAATATTTCGATAACACAGGACCCTGTTACCACACTCATATACACACACTAAACCTAACCTAACCCAGGCAATATTTCGATAACGCAGGACCCTGTTACCACACTCATACACACACACTAAACCTAACCTAACCCAGGCAATATTTCGATAACACAGGACCCTGTTACCACACCCATATACACACACTAAACCTAACCTAACCCAGGCAATATTTCGATAACACAGGACCCTGTTACCACACTCATATACACACACTAAACCTAACCTAACCCAGGCAATATTTCGATAACACAGGACCCTGTTGCCACACTCATACACACACACTAAACCTAACCTAACACGGGCAATATTTCGATAACACAGGACTCTGTTACCACCCTCATATACATACACTAACATAATACAGGCAATATTTCGATAACACAGGGCTCTGTTACCACGCTCATATACATACATAACATAACCTAACACAGGCAATATTTCGATAACACAGGACCCTGTTACCACACTCATATACATACACTAACATAACCTAACACAGGCAATATTTCGATAACACAGGACCCTGTTACCACACTCATATACACACACTAACCTAACCTAACACAGGCAATATTTCGATAACACAGGACCCTGTTACCACACTCATATATACACACTAACCTAACCTAACACAGGCAATATTTCGATAACACAGGATCCTGTTACCACACTCATATACACACACTAACCTAACCTAACACAGGCAATATTTCGATAACACAGGGCTCTGCTACCACACTCATATATACACACTAACCTAACACGGGCAATATTTCGATAACACAGGATCCTGTTACCACACTCATATACACACACTAACCTAACACAGGCAATATTTCGATAACACAGGGCTCTGCTACCACACTCATATACACACACTAACCTAACACGGGCAATATTTCGATAACACAGGATCCTGTTACCACACTCATATACACACACTAACCTAACACGGGCAATATTTCGATAACACAGGATCCTGTTACCACACTCATATATACACACTAACCTAACACAGGCAATATTTCGATAACACAGGACCCTGTTACCACACTCATATATACACACTAACCTAACCTAACACAGGCAATATTTCGATAACACAGGACCCTGTTACCACACTCATATACACACACTAACCTAACACGGGCAATATTTCGATAACACAGGACCCTGTTACCACACTCATATACACACACTAACCTAACCTAACACAGGCAATATTTCGATAACACAGGGCCCTGCTACCACACTCATATATACACACTAACCTAACCTAACACAGGCAATATTTCGATAACACAGGACCCTGTTACCACACTCATATACACACACTAACCTAACACAGGCAATATTTCGATAACACAGGATCCTGTTACCACACTCATATACACACACTAACCTAACCTAACACAGGCAATATTTCGATAACACAGGACCCTGTTACCACACTCATATACACACACTAACCTAACCTAACACAGGCAATATTTCGATAACACAGGACCCTGTTACCACACTCATATACACACACACACTAACCTAACACAGGTAATATTTCGATAACACAGGGCCCTGCTACCACACTCATATATACACACTAACCTAACACGGGCAATATTTCGATAACATAGGACCCTGTTACCACACTCATATATACACACTAACCTAACCTAACACGGGCAATATTTCGATAACATAGGACCCTGTTACCACACTCATATACACACACTAACCTAACACGGGCAATATTTCGATAACACAGGACCCTGTTACCACACTCATATACACACACTAAGCTAACCTAACACAGGCAATATTTCGATAACATAGGACCCTGTTACCACACTCATATATACACACTAACCTAACCTAACACAGGCAATATTTCGATAACATAGGACCCTGTTACCACACTCATATACACACACTAACCTAACCTAACACAGGCAATATTTCGATAACACAGGACTGTTGCCACACTCATATACACACACTAACCTAACACAGGCAATATTTCGATAACACAGGACTGTTGCCACACTCATATACACACACTAACCTAACCTAACACAGGCAATATTTCGATAACACAGGACCCTGTTACCACACTCATATACACACACTAACCTAACACGGGCAATATTTCGATAACACAGGACCCTGTTACTACACTCATATACACACACTAACCTAACCTAACACAGGCAATATTTCGATAACACAGGACCCTGTTACCACACTCATATACACACACTAACCTAACCTAACACAGGCAATATTTCGATAACACAGGGCCCTGTTACCACACTCATATACACACACTAACCTAACCTAACACAGGCAATATTTCAATAACACAGCACCCTGTTACCACACTGATATATACACACTAACCTAACCTAACACAGGCAATATTTCGATAACACAGGACCCTGTTGCCACACTCATATACACACACTAACCTAACGTAACACGGGTAATATTTCGATAACACAGGGCCCTGTTTCCACACTCATATACACACACTAACCTAACCTAACACAGGCAATATTTCGATAACACAGGACCCTGTTACCACACTCATATACACACACTAACCTAACCTAACACAGGCAATATTTCGATAACACAGGGCCCTGCTACCACACTCATATATACACACTAACCTAACACGGGCAATATTTCGATAACACAGGGCCCTGTTTCCACACTCATATACACACACTAACCTAACCTAACACAGGCAATATTTCGATAACACAGGACCCTGTTACCACACTCATATACACACACTAACCTAACCTAACACAGGCAATATTTCGATAACACAGGGCCCTGCTAGCACACTCATATATACACACTAACCTAACACGGGCAATATTTCGATAACACAGGACCCTGTTACCACACTCATATACACACACTAACCTAACCTAACACGGGCAATATTTGGATAACACAGGACCCTGTTACCACACTCATATACACACACTAACCTAACACAGGCAATATTTCGATAACACAGGACCCTGCTACCACACTCATATACACACACTAACCTAACACAGGCAATATTTCGATAACACAGGACCCTGCTACCACACTCATATACACACACTAACCATAACCTAACCCAGGCAATATTTCGATAACACAGGACCCTGCTACCACACTCATACACACACACTAACCTAACACAGGCAATATTTCGATAACACAGGGCCCTGCTACCACACTCATACACACACTAACCTAACCTAACACGGGCAATATTTCGATAACACAGGACCCTGCTACCACACTCATATACACACACTAACCTAACACAGGCAATATTTCGATAACACAGGACCCTGCTACCACACTCATATACATAACCTAACCTAACAGAGGAAAAACGAAAACGAAACTTGAGCACCAAATAAAACTTTCAAAATCGTAATGAACAATGAAAACTGCATCCATTGCACTGTGTTTCATTCGTTTTCTCGAGCGGCCGATTTTTTAAACAATTACTCATGGTATTTTTAACTAAGTCAAGGCCTTAGTGTTCATGCGTGAGTGTATATGTATGTGTGTGTGTGTGTGTGTGTGTGTGTGTGTGTGTGTGTGTGTGTGTGTGTGTGTGTGTGTGTGTGTGTGTGTGTGTGTGGTGTGTAGATAACATTTCAGATTTTTAACGTGTTCCTCACCACATTTAGAAATAGTATTTTGTGCCTCTAGGTGCGGTAAAAGTATAACGCTGCTATCTTAACGGGAATCAGCTGACACAAACAACGCAAAGTGATCGTGCAACTTGCATGTTCCGTGGGGAGGGAGATATCACTGCCCTCTGCCTGCATGACATGACATCACTGCACTGCCCCGCTTGTAAACAAAGCGCACTGTTTCATGTTCACTCAATACATCCATCTTCTTACAAATTTCACTGCTAAATACTCTACGCATAGTAAGTAGAAGTACTGCATTCCTTTTAAAAATTTCGATATCAAGAATTGATGTGCTGCACTCACATGACTTTCTCTACTCTTGTACTAACCATTCTTACAAACTCTTATTACTATATCTTCTTCGTGTTAGTTCAGATAAACATTTGTACAAATTATCTTATTGCTTATTTCCTTGTAGGTACAAGGGGAATATTAGAATACAGTAGGCTTTGAGCGATAGTCAAATGTTTTAAAGCTGTGAGATTCCATTCTCTTTGCACACTTAACATAAAAAAAAATGAACAGCGATGATCCATTTCACGAAAGTTTTAAGTTTTCCGAAACTCACGCACATAACAAGGAATATCTCAGAAATGGTTCACTCTACAACAAAATTTATTTTGATATAAATTGTGTATTTTTGTATAGTATGATTTGATCTATGTCTAAAGATTTTGTTAATAATCTCAAATAAATCTTCTTCACGTTTAACATTAACAAGTAATATTTTTTTGTGAAAAATAAACGAGCTATTAAAAGATAGTTGTTAAATTTAAATGAAGTGGTAGTTTGTTTACCTGTTGTAATGTGTTGGTGTTTTTCAGGGGATACAGTTGGCTACACTGACTACATAGGAATGACCAGGCGATCATTCCAATATGATAATTTAACCTCTCCATGTCACTGAGATTCCTTGAGTCTTAGAAGGAAAGCTTAAATGAATGAATGAATGCCATTAATTTAAGGTAGAGCATGTATGCATCTTTAACAGAAAATGCAATGCATTCAATCAATGGTAGTCAGCCGCTCGCGCGCCCGCCCGCGTCTGCAGCAAGGCAATTACTCTGCAATGCTAGCGTGATTAACAGTGCACAAGGCTTAGTCCTGGCTCCTCGACACAGTGCTGAGCCTGCAGTCTGTCTGCACTCAAATAAATATATCACCAGAGTCCGGCTGTATATGGCTCTAAAGTGTTGTAAATACTCAAGCATTTATCACCGAAACAAATAGAAAATATGAGGATAGTTATTTTCAGGTACATTTTCGAGTTCTTAAAAATTTAACCCTGTTTAAATTAACATTATATTGAAAATCTACCTCACAAACCTAGCACACTAGTAAATAATATTAATTTTATTGTTGCAGTTTAATTTATTTAATTGCCGGGCTCCGCACCGAGGCCATGGAAACACGGTTGGGCCCCTGCAGGCGAACTGGGGTGTAATGGCTGTTGTCGGGGTGTTTCTAACTGGGACCCTGCCCTCTGCTGTGATCTGGCCGCCCTCTGTCTCCTCTCACCTTATCCCTCCCTCCCGGGGGCGCCCCTTCGGGGCATAGGCGCAAAAGATCTGAGGACATTTTTCTAAAAATGCTTTTTTTTTTTTTTGGATCCAGGGATTTTCGGTGAAATTTCGACATCGAATTTTTGGGTGAAATACAATACTACTAACTAAATAATGGTTAGTGTATATACCTACGTATTTTGAAGGAGGTCACTGAAAGTTTTAAAGAGGAGGTGGTTCAGAGTGACTCTTTAACTGGCTGGCTGGCTGTTGCCCCATTTGGTATTCATTGCTTGTGTTACGGACGAGACCCACTAACAAAGATGTGAAGTATGCTTTGGTGGGGTAGCAAATATCAATAATCGATAGGTTGTCGGTTCACTTCTGGACTCTACAGGGATTATAAATGTCAGTGATGTGTAGGTCACAGGCTGGAATCTCTCTCTCTCGCTACAGACATTTTTTGCTCCCCAACTGTTACTACAGGGAGATTTAGTGCACACAGTCTGCACCCAAAAGTTCTTCCCCAACAGGGCAGGGCTTGATTCGTTTTCAATATTCTCGTGCTCCTAGCAAGAGTGGAAGTAAACACACTGTTCCACTCTTGCCGGATTATCACCGTCTCTTATATCTTCACTATTACATCACAATTTGTCTCAAAGAACAATGAGGAAATACATAGAAATACTTAAAGAAACGAGCAGTCTGAACCGTGACACGGCCAAGCCACACAAGACACTATTAGCAGGAAGACTTCCTATTGGAGCAGAAGGAACCAATAGGAGGGGTTAACCAGCCTAGTCAGAGCAGACAATGACTAATTGGATGGGTTTTGCAGTCACCCAATAAAGAAGGCGAACATAGTTTACGGCGAAACGTCGGCAACATACCGGAAGCCAAGCTAGAAGTGATGGACTAAGGCCGTGGAAATTGTCTAAGTTTTACCACAGTTTCCGAAGGCCTCTTTTTTACTTCTTTAATTGGGAGTCATATAGGAAATTATTCCAAATCCTGGTTAAACTAAAGTTAAATAACACTTCGAGCTTTCACCGGAAATACATGTTTTGAGGCCCCCTGAATCCAAAAATGCATTTTTAGGAAAAGGTCCGTGTGTGTGTGTGTGTGTGTGTGTGTGTGTGTGTGTGTGTCAGACTGGACAGCATAACTCCAAAACGAAAACTCGGTTACAAACCAAATTTGATATTTAAGTTTAACATCTTTTAAGGATACGACACGAGGATTTTGAAGAACATAGCCCCACCCTAAACTACCCTTTACATGGACAATTTTCGAAAATTTTTATTTTCTTGAAAATGGCTTTAACAACTTTGATTAAAGTGTCATAGGTTTGAGATATTTTTATGGCAAATGAAATGTATAATTTGAATTTTTGGGCTATAGTCCATGAAATCCTATTTATTTTATGACACTTGCATAACTGGTACACCGTAAGAGATAGAGCAAATTTTACTCTACAAAAAATGTTGTTAGCTAATGCTGGATTTCTGACAATGAAGTCATTAATCCTCTTGCTCTCCAATATTTTTCACTGATGGATGGGAAGGGCACTAGAAGTGGCCGGGCATATTTGAAGGTGGTCTCGATCCATTTCCTCTTGCAGATCACATAGAGGACAGAGTGGTGAAGAATATATCCCAATTCTGTTTAAATGTTTTGCCAGACAATCATGTCCTGTAATCAACCTGAAGGTTGCAACTGCTGTTTTTCGAGGATACTCAGGAATTACTGTTTGAATGTTTGGTAGTTCCCATCTTTTATTCTTTGATTTTTCATAGCAATATTTTGCAATAATTTTTTTGAATTCAGAGTTGACTAATCTTTTAGCTGCATAAAATGGTAGATTAACTATAGATTTTTGTACACCGCTGGTACCCTTTTTTGCAAGAAAATCAGCTTTCTCATTACCACTCAGTCCACAGTGAGCTGGTATCCATTGGAAGACTAGGTGTTTTTGAAGTGCTGTTAGATGGGTAAGGATTTTCCAACATTCTATAATTGTTTGGTTTTTTGGTGACAACTTGGAAGTAATTGCTATAATTGCTGCCCTGGAATCTGAGAGAATAACTGCTTGCTGAAAATGTGAAATTCTGTACAAAAGATTTTGTAGGGCCATTCGAATTGCTTCAATTTCTCCATCAAAGTCAGTAGTTCCATAACTTAAAGATTTGTTATACTACAAAAAATGCAGATGTTCCTAAAATAGACAATTTATGTATGTCCAAATAAATTTTTCTGTAGAGTGAACCATTTCGGAGATATTCCTCGTTATGTTTTGGGGAACTTATACTTCTATCAAATGGAACATCGCTATTCATTTTTATAAGTTAACCATGCAAATAAAACCTAAATCATAGGCGTGTAGACCAAAATAAGAAGAAAAAAAAGCATATGACGTATTACACTCGCATGTCTGCGACAGTTGTATCGTAACTGTTACTGAAGATCACTGTTTATCACATCACTAGTACGTGGGGCAGAACGGCCCCTTTATGGCATGAAGGACATTTTTCGTACCGTGGGATATTTTATGCAGTCAGGATGGCCATCCATGTGGAATTATTAATGGCATGGTGCTATCCCCGTATCAGCACGCAGGTTGTGTTTGGCTGTATGTGATAAGAATGGTCAGGCCCATATCACGTACTACCGCCTATCATCATCCCTAATTAGGCATGCATCTGTGCTTCGTGGCTTGGTTCGATTCCCGACCCCTCCTCCCTCCATGTTTGCTTTCGGCCGGCCACCGCATCCTCACTACACAGCACGCGTCCATCCCCATCTCCTACCTGCTCATTCTCAAGTTGGCACTAAGAAATAAGAGGTCCGAGTTCGAGTCTAGGTTAGGACGAGAAGACGAATTGAGCTCTATGAACATGGGGCTCATTTCAGTATCATTTCACCCATCTCAGTCCTTCATCGTAGATATGACCTAACAAGTTAAAGGACGAAGAGAAAATAAGATGTAGAAAGAGAGAGAAAGAGAGAAGGAAAGAAACAAAAAGGGAGAACGAAAGAAACAGAGAAGAAAGAGATAGAAAATGAGAAAAGGACACAGGAAGAGTGAGAGAAAGAAAGAAAAATTATTAAAATTTTTTTTAAAAAAATCTAATCTGTTAATTCACATGACTTTCTCTACTCTTGTACTAACCATTATTCCTTTGTACAAATTATCTTATTGCTTATTTCCTTGTAGGTACAAGGGGAATATTACGATATAGTAGGCTTTGTGTGATACTCAAATATTTTAAAGCTTTGAGATCCCGTTCTCTTTGCACACTTAACATATAAAAAATGAACAACGATGTTCCATTTCACGAAATATTTAAGTTTTCCGAAACTGACACAGATAACGAGGAATATCTCCGAAATGGTTTTCACCCTACAAGAAAATTTATTGAGACATAAATTGTGTATTTTAGCAAGATCTACATTTTTTGTATAGTATAATTTGGTCTATCTCTAACGGTTTACCAGCTATGCAAAAGTCGTCCAGAGTGAATACGACAACAGGGTGAATAGCCAGAAAATTCAAGATATACATTTCATTTGTCATAAAAATATCTCAAACATATGACATTTTAAACAAAATCACTAGAGCCATTTTCAAGAAAATCAAAATTTTCGAAAAATTTTCCATGTAAAGGGTAGTTTAGAGTGAGACTATTTTCTTCAAAGTCTTCTTGTTGCATCCTTGAAATATATTAAACTTAAATACCAACTTTGGTTTTTAACCGACTTTTCGTTTTTGAGTTACGCTGTCCACAGACTGACAGACACACACGGACCTTTTTCTAACAATGCTTTTTTTTTTTTTTTTTAAAGTAAAATTGATGAAGAACCATTGATAACTTTTGCGAGCAGTGACTAGGGTGTATTTGTCGTGTTTGCACCGTGTGTACGAGGCAAGCGTCTCCATCAAACCCCGGCGAAGGCCTTTCAGCATGCTTTCCAATCCTCTTTTTTGAGTAATAATAAATTCTCGCCGAGCTGCTTTTCATCCAGACTGTTCTAATGGCCCGGTCATTCCCTTATACTTCCCTACGAACAAAGAAAAAAGCAAGTTTTTTGTTGGTTATCTTGGCTTTGCCCTTTTTTTTTAATCCCTAGTTACTCTTGTTTTTTGTTCCGGAGGTTAACAAAATATCTTGCATGTCGTAGAAAGAAGCATTTTTTAACAAAGCTTGCTTCAATAAAAACCGAAATATTACTCAAACGTTTGCTGTGAGATAAATCCTCTTTCATTTGCATCTTTGAGCTGGCACTTTTTAAATAAATTTATATAAAAAGAACTACAAAACAAAGAAAATGATTATAGCCTGGCTATTAATATTTCCCTTTGTTTTAATTCTCTTAGTTACGAAGATTAAAAGAACGTGTTTATAAGGCTCTATGCAATCATTTCTCTGTGAACAGTCAGTTCACAAGCCCCACGAACACCAACTTTGATATCTTAAATACCTTTCAGTTCAGTGTTGCCAACACAAATTCAGTTGCTAGTTTCAACCACTACGTTTCTATGCAGTATTCAATCCGAAATTAGACTTCAAATGAATTTGAATTTTCCTTAGGTGTTAAAAATCACAATTAAACTTATCTTCATCACATAACTTGGCAAAACACAACTAAGATTATTTAATATGTTCCCTAAGTAGTCTATTTTTAGAGTTTATCTTCTGCTCTTGATTAGTGAAACCAAATGTAACTCTTAAAGTCATATTTTAGTTATGAAATAGTCCACATAAATATCATGCCGCAAATATTTGATCAGAAAATATTAAATTATACAAAAGTACCATAAAATATATTCATTTTTATTATTGTAGTTCAATTTACTTACTCAGCATTACCAACTGAGAAAAACAAAACCCAAGAATTATATATATTTCGATTTTCTCTTGTTGTTATAACAGAAAACCAGTTTATAACCTCAAAAATAGTTTACTTCATTTTTAACATTAACAAATAAGCTTTCTTCTGAAAAATAACATTAATTATTAAAGAAGAACTGGTAAAACAGTTGTTAAATTGAAATAGAGTAATATTTTGATTACTAATCGATTGTAATACGTAATAAATTGTTTCTTCACCAATTTATGGGATACAGTTGGCGACGCTGACTAAATAGAAGAATGACCAGGTGGTAATTTGTTTACTATAATTACACGCCCCTATGTATAGAATAGTCTCAAAATAGGGAAATAGAAAAATAAACTTCCCTAAGAACGATAGCGGGTAGAGAAAATAATGTGAATCTAGCAACGATTTTTTTAATTTACGGATAGATCAATATGTAATCGAAGATAATTTAAAGAATATATTGGTGATAAGAGACGATCGCTAAATCTGAGCCCAGGTATCTAGCATTTGTTCGCAGCGCTGAACAAACCCGACACGTCCGCGCTAAGAGGTCAAAAGTAGTCGTAAAATATTTTTCCCAACTGCGTTCGGGCAACTCCTATATTTCAACGCATGCGCAAACACTTTTTGTTAGCGAAACGGCTCCCCTGGGGTCCAACAGTAATGGCAACTGGAGTAAAACAAAATTCCCAGTATCACGCCTTCGGGAGTGCTGAGTTCGCACAAACAATACACACAACAAAGCAAACACTGACCTGTGTGAAGCTATCACTCAAGAGAAACCGATTCCGTGTCCATTTGATGTTGTCTGTTGTCGTGGAAATCTGCGCGCCGCATTTCCAGCCTTCAAATAGGTCTTTGGCATAGTGCAATCAACGGCGTCAGCTGCTCTGGTTGCAGCTGCAGTTACAACCCCTTTCCGAGTTTACATTTGGCTGCAGTTCACCGAGATATAGTGTCAAAACGACAAAATCACTCAAGTACTTTTCCATCACTTTATTTTTCTTCTAAACTTATTACAACTCACAACTGTTTTCTTCTCGTAACCTGACTCAGTCCTTTCCCTGTGTTTCTTCTGTCTCTTATGACTAATTCCAACGATAATCTCTTGACGTTCGTTAAGAGTTCTTCACTTCGACGATGACGTAACATGGATCTTTCACGAAATTCTTCCAAGAAGCTGACCGCCGGACATTTTTCGAATCATCTACGGAAAACCCCTTTTGGTTCTGGCACTTCGATTGTTATCATGTGAGTGTTGTGGTGAAGCTTGGTCGTGAACGCCTTTGTTTGTTTCAGGTATCTTGCGTCCAAAAAAAGCATTCTTAGAAAAAGGTGCTCGCGCGTGTCTGTCAGTTTGTCTTTCAAGGATGCGACGGGAAGATTTTGAAGAAAATAGCTCCACCCAAAACTATTCTTTACATGGAAAATGTTTTGAAAATTTTGATTTTCTTGAAAATGACTAACGATTTTGATTAAAATGGCATATGTTTAAGATATTTTTATGACAAATGAAATGTATATCTTGAATTTTCTGGCTATAGCCCAAGAAGCCCTATTTACTCTGGGTGACTTTTGAATAAATCGTAAACCGTAAGAGATAGAGCAAAATTTGCTGTACAAAAAATGTAGATCTTGCTAAAATACGCAATTTATGTCTAAATACATTTTCTTGTAGGGTGAACCATTTCGGAGATATTCCTTCTCATGTGTGTGAGTTTTGGAATTCTTAAAAACTTTAGTGAAATGGAACATCGTTGTTGATTTTTTTACATGTTAAGTGTACAAAGAGAACAGAATCTCAAAGCTTTAAAAGATTTAGCTATCGCCTGTATTGTTATATTGTATGAATGGTTAGTACAAGAGTAGAGAAAGTCATGTGAGTATAAGATATGAGATTTTTAGTTATATTTATTTGGAAGCTTTAACTATTTCTGTATGTCCTGTAGAGGATACAGAACGTCTGGGAAGTTTAATAGGCATCCTTCAAGGACACACACACACACACACACACACACACACACACACACACACACACACACACACACACACACACACACACAGACACACACACAGACAGACACACACACACACACAGACACACACACACACAGACACACACACAGACACACACACACAGACAGACACACACACACACACACACACACACACACACACACACACACACACACACAGGACATTTCTGAAGAGACAGATTCGAGTGTCCAGGTGCTGGTCAAGGTGGTGCTTGAAAATCTGAGGAAAACTTGTTTACTTCACCATCTGCTGCATCTTTTGTCCCCTGCTTCTGTGCAGAGAGAAGCAGAGATTTCTCAATCTGTCCGAGTCTTTTGCTTCTTCCTCGAACCTGCTAATTACTTCACTTAATCTCCTACTTTTGTAAACAAAATAAAGGAAATTGGTTTTAAACCATCACAACCAACAACAATTGGACAACAGCTGTTTCATTATCTCTTTCCCTTGCTTTTCTTTCCTCCTTCATTATCTCCTTTTTCGCTCTCTCTTTTGCGTCCTCATTCCCCTTCATTCACCATCACTTTTGTTGCTTTCAAACTTCGCTACGTCTCTTCTGCTACGTTTGTTCTCTTCCCTCACTCTCCTCTCTTTATCCTCCTCCGTTATCTCTGTTCTAACTTTTTCAATCTCCTCTTATTTCTTTTTCCTTCTTTTGCTGTGTTTTTTTCGCTGTCTCTCCTTTCTATTTCGCTCTTACCTTTGGTCGACATTTCTCCTGCTTCTGTCTCTTTTCTCGTTCATTTTCTCTCTCAATCTTCCACTCTCTTTTCCCTCCTTTATTATCTTTGTTCTCACTCTCGTCCCTTTTGCTCGTCTTTTCCTCCTTCGTTCATTGCTCCTCTTTCTTTCGTTCCGTTTTTCCCTTTCTTCACAATTCCACAAACAAAAACTCGGTTAAAAACCAAAGTTGGTATTTAAGTTTAATGTCTTTCAAGGATGCGACACGAAGATTTTGAAGAAAATAGCGCCACCCTAAACTACTCTTTACATGGAAAATTTTTCGAAAATTTTGATTTTCTTGAAAATGGCTCTAACGGTTTTGATTAAAATGTCATATGTTTGAGATATTTTAACGACAAATGAAATGTATATCTTGAATTTTCTGGCTATAGCCCCTGTAGTCGTATTTACTCTGGACGACTTTTGCATAACTGGTAAACTGTTAGAGACAGACAAAATTATACTATACAAAAAATGTACATCTTGCTAAAATACAAAATTTATGTCCGAATAAATTTTCTTGTAGAGTTAACCATAGCGGAGATATTCCTTGTTATGTGTGTGAGTTTCGGAAAACTTAGAACTTTCGTGAAATGGGTCATCGTTGTTTATTTTTTTATATGTTAAGTGTGCCAGGACAACAGAATCTCAAACATTTGAGTATTGCTCAAAGCCTACTGTATTCCCATATTCCCTTTGTACCTACAAGGAAATAAGCAATAAGATAATTTGTACAAATGTTTATCTCAACTAACACGAAGAAGATATAGGAATAAGAGTTTGTAAGAATGGTTAGTACAAGAGTAGAGAAAGTCATGTGAGTGCAACACATCAGATTTTATTTTTATTATTAATATTACCAGTGTATAATCGCCACATGACGTGCAGTGTAAGAAACTTTCCTTTCCACTAAGTTGAAACAATAATGATAGGACACATTACTTGCTTCAGCGATAAATGACGCACAACACAACCCGCATGAAATACAGCAATTCAATTTGTGCACCCTTATAAACGTGTTAATCATCAATAGCTCCCACTGCCCCCTCATTGATTTACTATAATAATCTGATAGAACCAATCAGAATATAATTGCATAATTCCTCCAGCATCGCTAGACCCCACTGGCAAAAAAAAGAAAAAAATACTTTTGATTAAAATCCGTCGAAGAGATTATGTAGGCATTTAACGCGCAAAGCTTTATGCGATTGTTTTCAAATAAACGAGGTTACCATATCGCTTTATAAATGCAGTGCTAAAACGTTTTGAATATGCGTTAAACAAAGATACGCGTGTTTTTAAGTTCGCTAATACTGACCGCCTCCGTAGCGCAGTTGGTAGCGCGCTTGCCTCTGCCGCGGAGGACCCGGGTTCCATCCCCGGTACCAGCATGGGGATTTTATCCCCTCTGGGAGGTCTGGCACGGGGTGCACTCAGCCTCGTTAGGTCCCGGGGGGACCAATTGAGGAGCTACTTGATGGACAAGTAGCGACCCCAGGTCTAGAAGACCGGATAACTGGCCGGGAGGGCTCGGGGCGCTGACCACGTCCCACCCTCCAGTACTGCACCTCACCAATGACGCCTGTAGTGGGCAGAGGTGGGGGACGCAGCGACTGGGCGGTAGGCCTTGGCCCCTTGTGGGCTGTCGCGCCGGCGTTTAGTTTTAATATGCACAGTAAATACGGAAATATATCTGTGTGTGTGTGTGCGCGCGCGTGCGTGTGTGTGTCTGTGTGAACAACAATAACTCTAAAACCAAAAGTCGCTTAGAAACCAAAGTAAGTATTTAATTTTAATGTCTTTCTAGGATGTGACATGAAGATTTTGAAGAAAATAGCCCCAACCTAAACTACCCTTTACATGGAAACTTTTTTAGAAAATTTTGATTTTCTTGAAACTGGCTCTAACGATTTTGATTAAAATACCATATGTTTGAGATATTTTGATGACAAATGAAATGTATATCTTGAATTTTCTGGCTATAGCCCCTGTAGTCGTATTTACTCTGGACGACTTTTGCATAACTGGTAAACCGTTAGAGATAGACCAAATCATACTATACAAAAATGTACGTCTTGCTAAAATACACAATTTATGTCTGAATAAATTTTCTTGTAAGAATTTGTAAGAATAGTTAGTACAAGAGTAGAGAAATTCATGTGAGTGTAACACAACAGATTTTTATAGATAAATAACCAAACAAATCAGGCAAGAGCCATAGTTAAAACAAATTTACAAAATGTCTAGCATTCTAAAAAAGTTAAAAGTTGTTTTGACCGCCTTTGTATGGTTCACGAGGACCTGTACAAGGCAGAGGCAGTTACAAGAGTTCCGTATCGAGAACGTTCGCCGGGCTTCTAGCTCGTGTGACGTCATCCCCAGTGTAAAAGGGCATGAGACAGCAGTCAGTCTTCAATTATGTGCGTCGTAAGAAACTCAAGGTGCTTCGGGGACGTCGTAATAACTGTGTGACTGAGAGAGGACAACAAGTTTGGGCATCGAGAAGTCCAGATCTGCATCCACTGATGAGAAAACATCGAGACTAAAGCTTACTCTACACTAGAAGGACCTAAAACGGGATTTCAAGTGAACAGAACAAAATGTGGATATAACTGTCATAAATGGTGCTAGAGATGTTGGGCGGTTCTTGTGTGGTCTCCCAAGGAGCACACTTTCATTGTATTTACTATATTGTTACGCCGGCCTGCCCATCGGTGCACGAGCCAAAGTCAACTGTCTAGATGCCGGCTTGCTTGTGAAAGGTTCGTGAAAGATCCCTGATACGTCATTTCCTATATAAAAGCTTGCAGGACGACAAGAGAAGCAGGCGATTCTTGGTTCGTGAACGACCAACTGTTAGCAGTGCGTGTGTACAATCGGTCAGAAAGCGTATGTGTAGAGAGAGACAGTTTGGGACATTAATACGTCGCGTCGGAGTCCTGAAGTGTGGCAGTTTTAGTGAGTGTAAAGAAAAACACAAAAGTATCGGTCAAGGATACAATAAGACAGAATATCTATGTTTAGTTTTAGAACAAAAATAAAGTGACAAAAATGTAGTTGAACTTTGTTATCGTTTTCGCCGCATGGTGTCAGGAGTGGGATTTGTCACAATATGATTGGATCCTCTATCATAGATGGGAGTAACGAAAGATGGTAACACACTGTATGTGTGTGTCACCCCGTAGAGAGAGACAGAGAGAGAGAGAGAGCCAGCCTTTCCAATCCGAACACAAGTGCAAACGGAAATGTACCGGAGATACACAGTCTGCCTGTCTCGCTCTACACAGCTGATTGTTTCCTATGGGGACACATGAACTTGTTGACGTATGTCTTGCCCTGGGAGTTAACTTGGAAATGAACGCACAAGATACAGCGTTTCCTCCAGCCAGAGCTTTTCCTGCTCCTTGCTGCTAGGCAACCCGCCTGGCTTAACGTATCTCCTGAAATTTACAATGTAAGGGAATATCAGACGCACGTACTCGCATCAAAACCTTCCCTAATATTAGCAAGTATATTTTTAAGGGAAATGGCTATTTTCAGCAATCAAAATAGACATGCAGTTAACATAAAAATGTTAATTTCCCTGACTGTAATTTACAAGTCAATTTTAAAAAATTAATATCTAATTTGTATGTGTATATATTTTTTATGCTATAAAAAGAAAGAAATAAAGGAAGGAACGGAGAGAAAGAGAGAAAGAAAAAATAGAAAGGAAGGAAAGAAACAAGGAAGGAAAGAAGGAGAAAATGAAGGAAGAAAGAAAGAAAGAAAGAAGATAATGAAAGAAGGAGAAAATGAAGGAAGAAAGAAAGAACAAGGAAGGAAGCCAAGAAACCAAGAAGAAAATTAGGAAAGAAGGAAGGATAAAGAAAGAAAGAAAGAAAATGAGAAAGAAGGAAATAGAAAGAAAGAAGGAAGGAAGGAAGGAAAGAGGGAGCGAAGGAAAGAAACATCAAACACTTCGGTAATATTAGCAAGTACCTTCCAAAAGGAAAAAAAAAATTAACGCATTACACCCACTGAATTTAAATACCAATATCCATAAATCTTGGCATTTAAATTAAGCATTTTTCAAGGATGTGACACGAAGATTTTGAAGAAAATTGCTCCATCCTAAACTACCCTTTACATGGAACATTTTCCGAAAATGCTGATTTTATCAAAAATGACTAACAATTTTGATTAAAATGCCACGTGTTTCAGATACTTTTGTGACAAATGAAATATATATTTTGAAATTTCTGGCTATGGTAGCGTTTGTAGTCCTGTTTACTCTGGATAAATTTTGAATAACTCGTAAACCGTAAGAGATAGACCAAATCTTACTGTACAAAAAATGTAGAGGATTAAGAGTTTGTAACAATGCTTAGTACAAGAGTAGAATACTTTTTTTTTTGTAAGATGTGTATCATTTTAAAATATTCTTGAATATTTTTTTCTGGACTTACCAATACAAAGGTAGTGGAATTTCAAACGTTTCGACGCTATCCGCAGAAAATTCAGGACATACCATTCTTTGTTTGAAGATATCTTACACTTATGATATTTTAATTAAAATCGTACTGAAGCGTACGTTGATATAGTATAAGAAAAATGCATTTACCCTTGAATGAGATACCTGAGGGTTTTAACCCGACGAGTTCAAACACCGGAGCAGACAGGAAATGTTATTAAACAGCATGGTTTCTATAAAGTCATAGCTGCATATAGCTACCATGAGGAGACAGTTAAAACGACGTTAAGTTACGGTCAGTTTGATTACTGTCACGACATGACTCATTAAATGACTCATTCGAACTGTTTCCTGCGTAGGATCAAAGGAAACTCCCATCTCTGAGTGTTGCCAACCTCACTGATACCTGCAGTTTCTATATTCCACACAATAGCTTCACCTTCGGTGTCGAGATTTCCCCGGGAATATATGTGACGTGTTGCACTCACATGACTTTCTCTACTCTTGTACTAACCATTCTTACAAACTCTTATTCCTATATCTTCTTCGTGTTAAGATAAACATTTGTACAAATTATCTTATTGCTTATTTCCTTGTAGGTACAAGGGGAATATGGGAATAACGATGTTCAATTTGACAGAAGTATAAGTTCTCCAAAACTCACACAAATAACAAGGAATATCTCCGAAATGGTTCACTCTACAAAAAAATTTATTTAGACATAAATTGTGTATTTTAGCAAGATCTACATTTTTGTACAGTATAATTTGGTCTATCTCTAACGGTTTAGTAGTTATGCAAAACTCGTCCAGAGTAAATACGACTACAGGGGCTATAGCCAGAAAATTCAAGATATACATTTCATTTGTCATAAAAATATCTCAAACATATGACATTTTAATGAAAATCGTTAGAGCCATTTTCAAGAAAATCAAAATCTTCGAAAAATGTTCCATGTAAAGGGTAGTTTAGGGTGGAGCAATTTTCTTCAAAATCTTCCTGTCGCATTCTTAAAAGACATTAAACTTAAATACCAACTTTGGTTTTTAACCCAGTTTTCGTTTTTAAGTTCCTTTGTCCGCAGACTCACACACACAGACACACACACACGGACGATTTTCTAAAACTGCTTATTTTTTATTCAGAGAGTCTGCAAAATGTATTTCCGGTGAAATCTCGACATCGAATGAGTAGAGAAAGTCATGTGAATGTTGTTACTGTTAAGGTTCTCGTTGACTCTGTCAGTCAGGCTGTCTGAGCACGTGTTCGCCCATGCCACGCCAACAGACGTTTAAACACGATACAAGCGAGCGATGTTCGTTGTGACGCTATAGAAAACGGTTGCGATTTAAAAAACGATGAGGAGGAAGAAAAACATTACGTATGCCGTATGGGACGCACCCATGTGCGCCAAGAAAGGCAAAGCAACTAGCAGGACCAGTAACAGTGTTACCAACTTAACATCAATATAATACGCCATGAGTAAGTCAAGCCTAGCGCTGTCCCAGAGAAACACGCCTGTGTTTACGTACCTTGTTTTGCACTCACACGACCATTCCTACTCAGTTTTCCTTTTTTTTACTACAGCATAACTCACAAATGAAAAGTCGGTTAAAAACCAAAGTTGGAATTTAAGTTTAATGTCTTTCAAGGATGCGACACGAAGATTTTGAAGAATATAGCCCCACCCTAAACTACCCTTTACATGGAACACATTTTGAAAAATTTGATTTTTTTAAAAATGATTATAACGATTTTGATTAAAATGTCATATGTTTAAGATATTTTTATGACAAATGAAATGTATATCTTGAATTTTCTGGCTATAGCCTCCGTAGTCGTATTTACTCTGGATGACTTTTGCATAACTGGTAAACCGTTAGAGATAGACCAAATCTTACTATACAAAAAATGTAGATCTTGCTAAAATACACAATTTATGTCGGAATAAACTTTTTTGTAGAGTGAACCATTTCGGAGATATTCCTTGTTTATTGTGTGAGCTTTGCAGAATTAACCTCTGTCAAATGGAACATGGCTATTAATTTTTTATATCTTAACCGTGTAAAGAGAACGGAATTTGAAAGCTTTAAATATTTGACTATCACTCAAAGTCTACTGTATTCTAATATTCCCCTTGTACCTACAAGGAAATAAGCAATAAGATAATTTGTACAAATGTTTATCTCAACTAACACGAAGAAGATATAGGAATAAGAGTTTGTAAGAATGATTAGTACAAGAGTAGAGAATGTCATGTGAGTGCAACACATCAGATTTGTTTCAACGTAATTCAAATTAATCGACATATACATTTAGGAAAATTATCTTATTACTTATTTCCTTGTAGGTACAAGGGGAATATGGGAATACAGTAGGCTTTGAGCGATAATCAAATGTTTTAAAAGAATTTCGTTCTCTTTGCACGCTTAACATATAAAAAAATGAATAATCATGTTCCATTTGACTGATGTTCTTCAAAGCTCACACAAATAACAAGGAATATCTCCGAAATGGTTCATTCTATTAAAAAAATAGTTTGATATGAATTGCGTATTTTAGCGAGATCTACATTTTTTGTATAGTAAGACTTGGTCTATCTCTTACGGTTTAGCGGTTATGCAAAGGTCATCCAGAGTAAATAGGACTACATAGCCTATAGCCAGAAAATTCAACACATGTATTTCAAGATTTGGATTATTTTATAATAGTTTGGTTTATTAAATAGATCGGGGATGGTATCCCGTTACCAGTGGATGTATAGGCCCACGAGGGGGGGGGGGTGTTGGTGGTGTACGAAATGCTACCGGGGATTTAGGGACCCTGCTCTCTACTATGGTGTTAGTTTCAACTACCCTTAGTATCGCCTCACAGCGCCACTCCTCCCCTCCCGCCGCTAAGGGGCATACGTCCAACATGATTATACCTCAAGGCATACGCTAAATCTAGCGTGAGATAAACACGGTTGGTAACCGTGGCCAGTAACACAAGACTGGTGAGAGAGGCAAGCTGGAAAACCTTGAGAATGTGCCAAACAAACTGGATGAGAGGAGGGGATTAAAACAACTGAAGGGGGGGGGGGGGGAGGGGGTAGATGAGGAATATCGCTTGTTTACAGGAGCAATATATCTTACGATTTTCTGTCCGGAACACGCAAGAAAAAAAAGTGGAATAGATCTTCTGCTGATCAAATCCGGGAAGGATTAATTTATTCTATGTTATCGGAAAATAAATTTCCGCGAGAGAGGGAGTTTCTCCTTCTTCTCACTTATTTCCGTTCCTTCTCTTCAGTCTTCGTAAATTCCACTAACTGTCACTCAAAATGTAATAACTGCAACACTTAGCATTTGAAGTGTTCACGAGAAACGCTGGATATTTCATACTCTCCTCTGTTTTGGAAATATCGGACTATTAAAATGTTTATTTTGTTACGGTCATATTCCTCTATCTATTTCGTTTTAATCGAGATAGACATTTGCTAATTTTCTTATAGGTGCAAAGGGAATACAGTAGGCTGAGGCAGTATTTCTGTATCATATAGCTTTGAAATTGTTCACTTTTTATGACCAGAAGAGAGAAAAAACTGATGTGTTGCACTCACATGACTTTCTCTACTCTTGTACTAACCATTCTTACAAACTCTTATTCCTATATCTTCTTCGTGTTAGTTGAGATAAACATTTGTACAAATTATCTTATCGCTTATTTCCCTGTAGGTACAAAGGGAATATTAGAATGCAGTAGGCTTTATGCGATAGTCAAATATTTTAAATATTTGAGATTCGGTTCTCTATGCACGGCTAAGATATAAAAAATGAATAACAACCTTTCATTTTACGAAAGTTTAAGTATTCCAAAATTGAATCAAACAACAAGAAACTCTCCGAAATAGTTCGCTCTAGAAAAAAAAATATTCCGACATAAATTGTGTCTTTTAGGGAGATCTATATTTTTTGTAGTGTAAGATTTTGTCTATCTCTTACGGTTTACGAGTTATTCAAAAGTCATCCAGAGTAAACAGGACTACATAGGCTATAGTCAGAAAATTCAAGATATACATTTCATTTGTCATAAAAATATCTCAAACATACGACATTTTAACTATAATCTTTACAGCCATTTCCAAGAAAATCAACACTTTTGAAAAGTTTTCCATGTAAAGGGTAGTTTAGGCTGGAAGAATTTTCTTCATAATCTTCGTGTCGCATCCTTGAAAGACATGAAACTTGAATAGCAACTTTGATTTTTAACCCAGTTTTTTGGATTTAGGGGGCCTCAAAACATATATTTCCGGTGAAATCTCGACACCAAATTTTTAGGTCGAATACTTACTATAGTAATGCAGAAGATGATTAATTTTGTAGCCAGTAATAAACGATGGAGGTTAGAGAAGGTTATGTGAATGTCAGACATCAGTTTTTACAACAATAAGTTGCAGAAGAGATATGAAAGTTAATTATTTAGCTGTGTGAATTTGTTTTTGTCTTTCTGTTCAGCTAATCAAGCATTAACAAAGTGAACGAGATAATTCCACTTGATCAACTGTATACAATTTCTGTTGAACCGTGATGTTTCGCAGAGATTCAATTACTGGATATTGCACTTTCCACATATTAATAGCTCTTGATTAAAAGTTAACAATGTGGGTAAAAAGAGCAGTCAAAACTACTAGCTTTTACCTGTCACATTTAATTAACCCCAGTTTGCAAAGTAATGATGCGTTTTATATGCTGCTAAATGTAAGAAAACACGTCACGAGCTTCCACCACTTTAATTAATATTTCTGTTTGCCGATCATTTTGACAGTATATGTATATTTACTAAAGTAGAAAAAGAGGGAACATTTGTGTATTCTTAAATTGCTCCGATTTCCTCTCCATTACTTCACTAAAAGATCCGTCACTTCGTTAATGCAGTCTAGTCTAATTTCACACGTCGCTTCACCAATGTTACCCATTCAAATTTTCACCGTCTCTTCAGTAAAATTCTCTCTTGTACTTCATTAATATCAACAAGTTCATTTTCAGTGTCACTTCACTGGTTTTCTCGTTCATTTTTCACTGGCAGTTCAGTAATTTGCTCATTCATTTTTCAGTCAGTTCACTAGCTTCATCGTTCATTTTTCACTGTCAGTTCACTAGCTTCATCGTTCATTTTTCACTGTCAGCTCACTAGCTTCATCGTTCATTGTTCACTGTCAGTTCACTAGCTTCATCGTTCATTTTTCACTGTCAGTTCACTAGCTTCATCGTTCATTTTTCACTGTCATTTCACTAGCTTCATCGTTCATTGTTCACTGTCAGTTCACTAGCTTCATCGTTCATTTTTCACTGTCAGTTCACTAGCTTCATCGTTCATTTTTCACTGTCAGTTCACTAGCTTCATTATTCATTTTTCCACTATCAGCTCGCTAGTTTGACCATTAATTTTTCACTACGGGTTTACTAATGTGATCTAGTTCAATTTTCACACTTCAGTAACGTGTTAAAGTCAGGTATTAAAGGGATTATTGTCTAAGCACCTGCAGATATTCTGTTTTAAGGCTGCAGAGTGAAGCTCCAGAGCCTGAACACTTGATACACGGAGGAGAAGAAGAAGCAGAATAAAGAGGAGAAGACGTCTATGTGCAAATACTGAAGCAAGAAAGACGCAACTAGTTGCCTCGAGCTGTTTGTGCTCGGTAGACCTGCAATGTTTGATTTCACGAATAAAAAAGGCATTCTATAAAACTTATGAACTGTTAAATTTTAAAACAACCTCGTAGCCTGGACGGAATATTTATTTTCTGTGGGTTGGTTCATCCCCTTTTCTTTCGAGTAACTTTACATAATCACCCCAGTTTTTGAGGGGTAGGCAATCTTCCTCCCTGCACGGGGGTTATTAAGTGATTGTAGGGTTGTAAATCTTAAGTTTCGTAACTGTTGTTTGCTTTTCTCAAGTTAACCAACCTTGCTCTGGTAAGAGCATTTATAACCTTTCTTTATAGCATTTGCTCACTTGAAGTATAGTGCATCAGCAATAATGTCGCTTTGGTTGAAAACAGTGTGAACAATTCTTACTTGTTTTTTAACGAAGTAACCTGACAAATACACTTGGGAGCATTTTTCTTGTCTCAAAGGGATTATATTCTGCTTTTACACAGTTAATTTTCATCAGAAAGGAGCATGTGAATCTAACATATACGATTTTTATTCCTAGGAATTTGTTTCACGACTGGGTAGAACCTAAACTAACATCTGTTCCATATAAATAGTCACTTCTAATTGGCTATTGTCAGAAATACGTCATTTTGCGATGCAAAATAGTTCCATATTTGACATGGTCACATATCAAACTTTGGTCTTTTAAGGACGCGATACGAACATAATGAAGAAAATTCCTCCATTCTAAACTACCCTATAACAATAACAACAGAAACAACAACAACAATAGTAATAATAATAAAGAAGTTATATATGTTAGTAGTACATATACAAGAGTAGGCACGCAGGGTCTGGTTGACCCCTTGATCATTCTTGGAGCTAAAGAAAGAAGCAGATGAGGTTGTTGCTGCAGAAAACAATCGAGTAAAGTGTAATGTTAGATGACCTAGTCAGGCAATTGCGTGGGTGCGTTCGTTCGCAAACTATAATGTTTGAATAAACCTGGGGTCACTCAGGCCCCTAGCAGGATCCTTCTATAAGAGCGGAAGCATCTCATTTGAAGTTGTGAACGGAAAACATTGTGTGGGTGCAATATCCTGAAGAGGATCGTGTAATTGCGGGCTATTTTATGTTTATTTTTATAAAAGAGCGTGCTTCGTAACGACCGAAGGGGAAGATTGTATCGAGGAAATGACTTGAGGGGCGGAAAATGACATTCTCTCCAAACTTAGTGGGCAATGGAAACAAGCAACAAGAACCACAGTAGCTAATTGGCAAAGGTAGAAAACAAAAGTGCCTCAAGTTGGAAACTTAACTTCACAAGTAAGACATTTTATATTTTGCGCTGATATATGAATAGGACATCGAGCAAGATGGCGCTGCGGTAACGTGTGAGATTTTCATTCCTGAGGTCGTGGGTTCAATCCCTCCGGCCGATCTTCCCGGTACATGGGTTCTTTTATCAGGGTTGCCAATATTAATGCTAAGCTGCGACAAAAACGTCCTAGAAACCTATCGCGGAACAAAATACCGGAAAGTTTAAAACACGATCGCAGCGCTGCTTGACGAATCCTGTTAACCTAAACCACCCAAAGATCAACAACAAACAAATTAATTAAGAATAACATGTTATATTGGTTCAAATTGTGAATCTAAACCATTCTCAAATCACGTTTTTTTCACACTCGCAAAACTTCATAAAATCGGCCCAGCCCTTTAGGAACAGTTCAGTTAAATTCCTTATGTTTAATTTTTATTGCATGATGTGTAAATGATAAATGTTTGTGATGAAGTGAAGGAGCTACAGACCACAAAGACGCGTGCAAGCCCCTAGCAGCTCCTAGCTCGAAGCTCTTAGAGAAGACTAGGAACGACCCGCTGACCAAGCAGCCTTCTAATCTCTACGGAAATACTCTTTCCTCCATATACTATGAAACCTAGACGTTCGTATCGGAATTCTTCGCTGAAAATATAAATAATTTTATAAATAAGTTGTGGTAAGATAGATAAATAATTAAAATAAATAATTTACATATGTTAAAATGAATGTATAATGTCATAAATACAGATTACAATTTTGTAATAGCTAGGGAAGTTATGAGTTACCGGGTGTGTTCACGATTGCAAACAACGAATAGGAAATAACATTTTGCAACGTAAAATGTATTAACTATGATGGCAAAGACGGGACTTATGTTAATAAAAGAGGTGATTTTTTAAAATTATATATTTTCTTTCGTGCTTCGTGGGTTTTACCGTCTTGGAAAGTGTTTTCCGCTATTGACAGTCCGTAGCCACAAACACCCCGCTCGAGTTGTCGTATACTTGGCGGCAGATGCAAGGGTATTCGCCGGTTAATATTTCATTGACTCACGGCAACTTATGCTTATCGTTATTACTAGGGAAACTTATTTTAAAACCTAAATTTATTGATAATTCAATAGCTACACTTCCTAGTGAAAGTATTTAATAAGAGCTACATCTTTAAACAGTCTATAATCTCATTTATTAGTGTCCATGAATGTGGGATATATTGGAAGTAGTGTCATTCTGGCATTAAT
Source organism: Tenodera sinensis (assembly GCA_030765045.1). Taxonomy (NCBI): domain Eukaryota; kingdom Metazoa; phylum Arthropoda; class Insecta; order Mantodea; family Mantidae; genus Tenodera; species Tenodera sinensis. Next base: position 12,567,125 of record CM060968.1, on the reverse strand, counting down.
GGGGTCCAAAATGCCCACATACCTCTAATCATATTCCCTGTGTTACTTTGTGAAGCCCTGTTTGACAAAAGCAAGCCCAGTGAAGTCAATAAAATGTATGACTATTGAACAGGTATTCGTGGAATTTGCAGCGAATCTCCTGCTGAGGAGGGGCGTGAACTGACAGACTGACTGGCATTGTATAATAACACCAGGAATTCCTATATTACGAAATAATTAACAGGAACTGACGTCAGCTGCCAGCAAAACCTCAGTTGCCTTAGTAACGATGACGAAGAGCATTATTACGTTTTCAGTTTAAAACACACTCACAGCTAATCCAAATATGTAGGTATAAAATAACAGTGAAACAGCCGCTAGCGTTGTCCGTGGTTTAACGACTTATCCCTACAAGCATTCACTCATAGAGCACGTGGTTTGCAAGTATCATATGAGAAGTTTTAATGACACAGGAGTAGTTGAGTGTTTGGGAATGCTGTTCACTTCTTTTTTCTTTAGAGTGTTGGTACACTATAACCTTGAACCGCTGCCAGGTTTACCAACGCTCGTACTTAGTGACTAGGCAGGCTTGAGTGCCTGCCTGGGGGTTGTTACATCAACTTGGGGTGTACATTTACTCTAAATGAGCCGCATACAGAAAATCGATAGTAGTCGAAAAGTGTATCCAATAAAGGCATGACATTTACAAAACTGCACACACAGAACAGCAGCTACTTTTGCTCCGGGAGGGACCAAGTGTCTAAGACAAGTTGGCATTTGCAGAGCTTGTAGCGTTTTTATGCTGCATAACTTCACAACGCCCTGCTTTGAGTAATAAACTAAGTGTTACGGGCACCCTTGTGGACCAATCACAATGTTTTATTGTGTCATAACATCCCAAGAGTGATTTCAAACCTTAGTCTTATCAATATACATCGAACCGTGATAAATGGGCCTGCAATATGCAAAGAGACTATAATTTAATGTATACTAGTATCAGAAAGAGAGAAAATGTGTGTGTAGTAACTTAATTTCAAAAGACTGAATGAGTCAGCAGGTCAGTGAGTGACTGAATGGGTGAGTGAGTGAATCAGTGTGCATAAGTGGGTCGATTGTTGAGAGAGTGAATGAGTGAAAGAGTGACTGAGTGAGCGTAACTGAGTAAATGAGTCAGTGTTTGGGTGAGTGAGTCGGTGACTGAGTAGTGAGGGAGCTAGTGAGTCACTGTGTGATATTTTTGTGATATAGTATTTAAATTCTTAATTTATTTGTGGACTAGTCCATATAAATATAATTCGACAGTCTGACTCACTCTCACTCTACTTGAGAATTTATCAGTTAGATCACACGTATTATCATATTACTTGTGATAATAGAAGGAGCTAGACTAGGTCACTATTATACAGGACAAGCAGCTATATATGAAATAGTCCATATAAATATAATTCGACAGTCTGACTCACTCTCACTCTACTTGAGAATTTATCAGTTAGATCACACGTATTATCATATTACTTGTGATAATAGAAGGAGCTAGGCTAGGTCACTATTATACAGGACAAGCAGCTATATATGAAATAGTCCATATAAATATAATTCGACAGTCTGACTCACTCTCACTCTACTTGAGAATTTATCAGTTAGATCACACGTATTATCATATTACTTGTGATAATAGAAGGAGCTAGACTAGGTCACTATTATACAGGACAAGCAGCTATATATGAAATAGTCCATATAAATATAATTCGACAGTCTGACTCACTCTCACTCTACTTGAGAATTTATCAGTTAGATCACACGTATTATCATATTACTTGTGATAATAGAAGGAGCTAGGCTAGGTCACTATTATACAGGACAAGCAGCTATATATGAAATAGTCCATATAAATATAATTCGACAGTCTGACTCACTCTCACTCTACTTGAGAATTTATCAGTTAGATCACACGTATTATCATATTACTTCTGATAATAGAAGGAACTAGACTAGGTCACAATTATACAGGACAAGCAGCTATATATGAAATAGTACATATAAATATAATTCGACAGTCTGACTCACTCTCACTCTACTTGAGAATTTATCAGTTAGATCACACGTATTATCATATTACTTGTGATAATAGAAGGAGCTGGGCTAGGTCACTATTATACAGGACAAGCAGCTATATATGAAATAGTCCATATAAATATAATTCGACAGTCTGACTCACTCTCACTCTACTTGAGAATTTATCAGTTAGATCACACGTATTATCATATTACTTGTGATAATAGAAGGAGCTAGACTAGGTCACTATTATACAGGACAAGCAGCTATATATGAAATAGTCCATATAAATATAATTCGATCACACGTATTATCATATTACTTGTGATAATAGAAGGAGCTAGGCTAGGTCACTATTATACAGGACAAGCAGCTATATATGAAATAGTCCATATAAATATAATTCGACAGTCTGACTCACTCTCACTCTACTTGAGAATTTATCAGTTAGATCACACGTATTATCATATTACTTGTGATAATAGAAGGAGCTAGGCTAGGTCACTATTATACAGGACAAGCAGCTATATATGAAATAGTCCATATAAATATAATTCGACAGTCTGACTCACTCTCACTCTACTTGAGAATTTATCAGTTAGATCACACGTATTATCATATTACTTGTGATAATAGAAGGAACTAGACTAGGTCACTATTATACAGGACAAGCAGCTATATATGAAATAGTACATATAAATATAATTCGACAGTCTGACTCACTCTCACTCTACTTGAGAATTTATCAGTTAGATCACACGTATTATCATATTACTTGTGATAATAGAAGGAGCTGGGCTAGGTCACTATTATACAGGACAAGCAGCTATATATGAAATAGTCCATATAAATATAATTCGACAGTCTGACTCACTCTCACTCTACTTGAGAATTTATCAGTTAGATCACACGTATTATCATATTACTTGTGATAATAGAAGGAGCTAGACTAGGTCACTATTATACAGGACAAGCAGCTACATATGAAATAGTCCATATAAATATAATTCGATCACACGTATTATCATATTACTTGTGATAATAGAAGGAGCTAGGCTAGGTCACTATTATACAGGACAAGCAGCTATATATGAAATAGTCCATATAAATATAATTCGACAGTCTGACTCACCCTCACCCTACTTGAGAATTTATCAGTTAGATCACACGTATTATCATATTACTTGTGATAATAGAAAGAGCTAGGCTAGGTCACTATTATACAGGACAAGCAGCTATATATGAAATAGTACATATAAATATAATTCGACAGTCTGACTCACTCTCACTCTACTTGAGAATTTATCAGTTAGATCACACGTATTATCATATTACTTGTGATAATAGAAGGAGCTAGGCTAGGTCACTATTATACAGGACAAGCAGCTATATATGAAAAAGTCCATATAAATATAATTCGACAGTCTGACTCACTCTCACTCTACTTGAGAATTTATCAGTTAGATCACACGTATTATCATATTACTTGTGATAATAGAAGGAGCTAGACTAGGTCACTATTATACAGGACAAGCAGCTATATATGAAATAGTCCATATAAATACAATTCGACAGTCTGACTGACTCTCAATCTACTTGAGAATTTATCAGTTAGGTCACACGTATTATCATATTACTTGTGATAATAGAAGGAACTAGGCTAGGTCACTATTATACAGGACAAGCAGCTATATATGAAATAGTCCATATAAATATAATTCGACAGTCTGATTCACTCTCACTCTACTTGAGAATTTATCAGTTAGATCACATGTATTATCATATTACTTGTGATAATAGAAGGAGCTAGACTAGGTCACTATTATACAGGACAAGCAGCTATATATGAAAAAGTCCATATAAATATAATTCGACAGTCTGACTCACTCTCATTCTACTTGAGAATTTATTAGGTAGATCACACGTATTATCATATTACTTGTGAATAATTATCTAACCACGACCATAACTGAGTGTTTCAGCTAGTTATTTTATAGATTTAAATAAAAAAATCTAATGTGTTGCACTCACATGACTTTCTCTACTGTCGTACTAACCATTCTTACATACACTTATTCCGATATCTTGTTCGTGTTAATTGAGATAAACGTTTGCCCTTTAATATACAATTTTCTATGATTGAAACAGAAATGCAACGCATTACATTCACACGGTTTTCTCTATTCACTTTTCGTTCACAAAACACAAGCACATTTCTTTTTCTACTCCAACTTTTACAAACAATACATATAATTTTGCGTATGTTTTTTTAATAGAAATGCATCGTGTTACATTCACTCAGTTTTCTCAACTCACTTTTCTTTTACCAAACACAGATGTCTTTCTCTTTTCCCACTTCTACAAGCAATACTTATAATTTTGTATACGTTTGAAATACAAATGCATCGAATTACATTCACACGGTTTTTCCTACTCTTCTTTTATGTAACACATTCACATGTTCTTCTCTACACTCTCAACATACAATTCCCTCAGTACTTTTATTTGATTGCAATATAAATGCAGCGTATTACACTCCTATGGTTTTCTCTACTCACTTTCTCACATGTGTTTCTCCACTCTTCTACAAACAATTCATTCAGTTTTATTTGTTAGAATTAAAACAAATAAAATTGCTTTTATGTGGATTTTCATGAAATTTCAGAAATATAAATCCTTGCAGGCTGGAGCATGATGAGTGTAGATTAGGTTAACAAACCGGATGACGGGGATGTGCGCTTTGAGCGGGAGCGGGGTGCGCGATGAGAGGGTGATAACAGAGACGTTGAGCCGAGCAAGCGAGGAACATAATCTCTGGCCACTTCATCTCCATACAGGACACGCTGATTATGTGCCTCCGAGAAACAGATTTGGTGATGAAGATCACGTGATGTTTGCTGTCATCGTTTTGCCCTGCAGATAGGGCTAGCTGCTATTGTTAACAACAGACCTTTGCTATCTGTCTACCGAATTTATACAAATGAAGCAGAGCATCTGTTGACATTCATTTGTGGTTAGGTGCCTGGAGTAATCACCTGTCACAAACCGCGTCCCTCAGGAACTGTGACGAGCATTATCACAGTGACCGTAACTACCAGCTAAGCCCTTGCCTCTCCCTGCTTCCTTAACCTCTGCTCTTTCTACACCACAACTCAAAAACAAAATTAAACACCAAAATGGGTATTAACGTCTAAGGTCTTTTGAGATAGTATTTATCAAGTTTTGTGAAAAATCGTGCTAAACATACTTCCTAAATCAGAGAGGCGTTTTATGATATAATCGTGGTTAGAGGTCAGAAGTTTAAGACCCATAAATTGTCTAAAACGACCTTTAAAAACATTGTGACACCGGGCGCGGCCTACAACAAACCACTGTCGAGGCTAAGCTACTTCACACCACGTACCAGGCGAGCAAACATGCTTCTCTACGCGTGACTAACAACAATTGTCAGGCAGAACCAAAGGAACTTTCTCTAGAGTCTACTAGAAACATCTGGCTACGTCATCGCCGATGTGTTTAAAGGAGTTCGCGAAGGGCCCCTGTGACGTCATCCCGGCTTTATAAGGAGGCAATCAAACAGCACAGACACAGTTACAGTTACACACAAGTCGGTCTGTGTGTTAGGAAGTTCAAGACAGCTGTGTGTGCGTGTCGTCGGGTCTTGAAGAAGATTTAACGAACATCGAGTGATTATCGTCACAATTAGTGTATGAGAGACAGAGAAAGAGAGGACAGTAAATGGACTGAGTCTAGGTTATGAGAAGAAAACAGTTGTGAGTTGTAATATCACGAAAGACAGTAGACTCTGTTATCGTCAGCAATAGAGAGCCTTTCCTTGTTTCTTACTGGTCTCTTGTCTTAACGTTACAATTTCAAAGATTCTATTCAGCTCCTAGTTGGTCACTTCAAGCGTCACAAGATATAACCGGTGTCCCTTGAATACTTACAATGCATTATCTAAATATAAAAATGCTTCAAGCTTTCTGTTAGTGCGTGAGCATTTGGCCACACCTGCAATGTATGTGTCGGTATTTACAGTATTGCTTCATAATGTATTCATGTTCCATTCACAGCTGCAGCGTAAGTTTACACCCCACCACTGTCTTTGGAGTCTATTTAATTATTCTGATGTGCCAAGTTTATAACAACATATTTTTTATGCATATAGTAAGCAAAGGAACTATTGCAACCAAAAGTTTTACATGATAAAAATCTTTGTGCCGCGTCCTTAAAAGGTATTAAACATAAATACCAAATTTGGTTTATAGCCGACTTTCCGTTGTTGAGTTACGATGTTTTTTTGGGATTCAGGGACCTCAAAACTTATATTTCCGATGAAATCTGGACATTGAATTTTCGGGTGGAACAAATTACATCCTCTATTTACTATAAGCAGTAGCTAAAGTAAAAAAGAAGGTTAAAGAGAGGCAGCTCCTTGAAGAAGGCAGCGATGATTAGGTGAAACTGTATCTATCTGTCTTGTAGGTGCTTGTTAGTTAAATAGGCATGTGCTGCAATATCCACGAAACTATGCACTGCATCCTCGGATAACAAAGGCACGACTTTCAGATAATGATGTAGCTACCTTCTCTTGTCAATAACGATGCATTGTAACAACGCAACGCGACGATTGCTAGCCAAGAAGCAGCGTTGCCAATTGTACAGCAAGCAATAAGAACAATGTTTCACTGCCATAGGCCATGTCTGACTTCATTGCGTAATTATTGGCACAAATATATATATTATTATTATTATTATTATTATTATTATTATTATTATTATTATTATTATTATTATTATTATTATTATTATTATTATTATTATTATTATTATTATTATTATTATTATTATTATTATTATTATTATTATTATTATTATTATTATTATTATTATTATTATTATTATTATTATTATTATTATTATTATTATTATTATTATTATTATTATGTGCTAGGCTGAAGTTACAAAGGTTTTTGTGTGGTATTGATCTTCGCCAGACAATACTCAAAGTATAAAATCAAATTTTAATACTATTTATTAAAGTCTCAATTTTACGTATAGTAGAGGAAGTACGCAAAAGGTCGATGTCAAGATTTCACCGGAAATATATGTTTGGAGGCCCCGTAAATAAAAAAAACATTTTTCCAAATGTCTGTCTTTCAGCCTGTGGACAGCATAAATCAAAAACGAAAAGTTGGTTACACACAAAATTTACTATTTAAGTTTAATGCCTTTGAAGGATGCGACATGAATATTTTCAAGAAAATAGTCCCACTCTAAACTACCCTTCACATGGAAAATTTTTCGAAAATTTTGATTTTCTGGAAAATGGCTAACTATTTTGATTAAAATGTCATATGTTTGAGATATGTTTTATTGCAAACGAAATTTTATTCTACATTTTCTGCCTATAGTTCATGTACTCATATTTACCCTGAATGACTTCTAAACTGCAAGAGATAGACCAAGTATTACTATAAAAAACACGCAATTTATGTCCAAATAAACTTTTTATAGAGGGAAGCATTTCGGAGATATTCCTTGTTATCTGTGTGAGATACTTCTGTCAAATGGAACATTATTCATTTTTGTATGTTAACCGTGCAAAGAGAACGGATTTTGAGACCTTTAAAACATTTGACTATCACTGAAAGCTACTGTATTGTTATATTGCTCTTGTACCTACAAGGAAATAAACAATAAGATAATTTGTACAAATGTTTATCTCAACTAACACGAAGAAGATATAGGAATAAGAGTTTGTAAGAATGGTTAGTACAAGAGTAGAGAAAGTCATGTGAGTGCAACACATCAGATTTTTTTGATTGGTATTAACATTGGTAGACTTTTTGATGCGGTTTTCGAATATATATTTGATGTTATGACCTTATTTGATCACCGTAACAGTTGAGTTTTGTCGTTACGAAATATTTTATGCTATTTTCGATTTGCCGGAGCCATCAAAGGGTGCTAATATAATTTTTACGACTTGGCACAATGAAAGCGACGCAAGCGACGCCAAGCGGTACATTATATGGGTTAGGAATTGCCTCTCCGTGCATGTATGATATGCCCGGAGTTCAGCGTTTCTGCAAAGTGACGATTCATTAAAATTCCACAGCAAATCACAATGGCCGCATCGTTCCAGCGAGGTATTTGTACATCTGCACCAAACATTTGTTTACCAGATAGAAATGTTAACGTGCCTTTGTCAAACAGTACCTACCAACGGCCTTTAAGTATCAGTGGCGAACTGTTGAAAACAAAGGCCTGCTTTCCTCCGATTTGAACTACAACTTTTTCCAGTTGATAGTCACGTGATCTCAATAGGCGTCTTGTTTATTATGGAAGTGCTTTCCTCCGGCTGAGGACTGACAACTGACGACTGAATCTCTTCTTATTCGTTTGTCACTAGATTTTTAAGTTTCCCACAAGAAATCTACGCGTCTAAAATTACGGCAACAGTCGTTTTTCCAGTTCAGTTGAGCTTGGGCGATCTGAAGTGAGGTTATGTTGCGGTATTGCTTTGTTTACTTTGCAAATTTGACAAAATGAGTGGAAAACGAGTTTTCACACAGTGAAGAGGAAGTAATTAATAATTTTATTCGTCAGAACAAATTTACATACAACTTACAGCATGTAGAGTGTAGAAATGTAGTTAAAACAGAGACTTGGAAGGAGTAGCGGAATTAGGAAAGTCAAGTACATAAGTAAATAAGGTTTACTCTTTCTGGATAACGTTTTTAGTTTGTTTCTGCTCTGAAGAATGGCGTGCAAAGATTCTGTAATACACAACAGAGTAGAGTTGGCGGGTATAACCTCGTCATGTGGTAACATAACCTCACTTCATCGTTTGGTTAACATTGCGTATTCGTCAGAAATATTTACCTGGGAAGTGTGAAGATTCCGAGTGTGAATTATTGTCATTTATGTGTATTACTAACAGTTCTGTCAGACTTTATGATATTACTCGTAGTTGTAGTAAATTTTCCCGTTGCACAAATGGAAATTATAGTTTTTTGACTTTCTCACGGTGCATTGACTTCAGATAATGTTATGAAGAAGGAGCGCGCCTAAAAGTCGCTGTGTATGTGTGTGTGTGTGTGTGTGTGTGTGTGTGTGTGTGTGTGTGTGTGTGTGTGTGTGTGTGTGTGTGTGTGTGTGTGTGTGTGTGTGTGTGTGTGTGTGTGTGTGTGTGTGTGTACCTTTGACTGAATACCAATTTGGACTCCTGTCTCAAGATAAGAGACTTTACCTTACATCATTACTCTGGTCACGTGCTGCCATCTTGTTTTCCAGTAACATTTTAAAATTCAAATGAAGAGGCGCATGTGCTACGTGACGTAAGAAATACCACGTGCTAAGCTGCAAGCTAATTGGACAGAGTCGGTCATGTGTTTCTCATGGAGAATATGTCGTAGGTTACATCTGAACCCATTGTCACGTCACAGATCATGGAGATGATTTTTACTTTCTCTACCACGTACAGTAAGAAGAGCAAGTATTGTATTCCACCCAAAAATTCGATGTCGAGATTTCACCAGAAATATATGTTTTGAGGCCCCCTGGATAGAAAAAAGTATTTTTAGAAACAGCTCCGTGTGTCAGTCTGTGTATCTGTCGGTCTGTGGAAAGCATAACGCAAAAATGAAAAGCCGGTTAAAAACCAAAGTTGATATTTAAGTTAAATGTCTTTCAAGGATGCGACATGAAAATTTTTAGAAAAATTGCTCCGCCCTAAACTACTCTTTAAATGGACAATGTTTCGAAAATTTTGATTTACTTGAAAATGGTTCTAACGGTTTTGATTAAAATGCCATATGTTTGAGATATTTTTATGACAAATGAAATGTATATCTTGAATTTTCTGGCTATTGCCCCTGTAGTCGCATTTACTCTGGATGAATTTTGCATAACTGGTAAACCGTTAGAGATAGACCAAATTATATTATACAAAAAATGTAGATCTTGCTAAAATACACAATTTATGTCTCAATAAATTTTCTTGTAGGGTGAACCATTTCGGAGATATTCCTTGTTATGTGTGTGAGTTTCGGAAAACTTAGAACTTTCGTGAAGTGGGTCATGGCTGTTCATTTTTTTATATGTTAAGTGTGCAAAGAGAACGGAATGTCAAACATTTGACTATCGCACAAAGCCTACTGTATTCTAATATTCCCCTTGTACCTACAAGGAAATAAGCAATAAGATAATTTGTACAAATGTTTATCTCAACTAACACGAAGAAGAATAAGAGAATAAGAGAATAAGAGTTTGTAAGAATGGTTAGTACAAGAGTAGAGAAAGTCATGTGAGTGCAACACATCAGATTTTTAATTATGTCGTTCACAATTACAGATTTTTTACGAAAAAAGTTTTTATGGATCCAGGGAGTCGATATTAAAATTTTGGTTAGAATAGAATACTTCTATTTACTATAAATATTACAGAAAGTGATAAACTTTTAAGAATTATTTACAGAACTTATGTCAAAAACACGATATTGGGTGGGGAAAGTCATGTGAATGTTCTACCAGCTTGTTAGGGTCAGAGCATAAAGTGCTGTTGTGACGTTTTATCTCTGGACTGCAATAATCGATTTTTAAGGCTGGTGTTTTTCGTGGCAAGCCTCGTAAAAACATGGTGCAAATCATCTCATCAAGTGTTGGGGGCAGTTAAAATTGGCCAGGGCAGCAATTGCTCCCATGGGCTGCCCGTTTAATATGTCAGTTTCAAAACTGCATTGCAATTGGACAGTTGAGAGAGGCTAAACCAGTGGAATATTAAAGGTGTTGTCGACGGGTCGATAGCTGTGTGGGGAGATTGAATGCATCCTGACGAGAATTACACCACCATGACATGATATCAGTGTCCTATTTATGAACATCCATCCTGGGCCCTTTAATTTGCGACATATTGCCTTCTGCTTGATCCCTGCTGCAATGGCTCCAAGAGCTGATCCAACTTTAATGAGCCTGAGTTTACGTGGCATTAGTTCACTATAGGTAACCTATTATATTGCATAAATTTAGATACTGCTGCCATCTGTAGGCAACTACTGTATTAACACTACCACTACAGTGGTTGTACTAATTCACGTACTTATTCTGAACAAATGTTGGTAGAGGTAGCACGCAATGTACCAGTGATATTTGTAAAGATGTACCAGTGGTAATAGTGGTGATATTTGTAAAGATGTAGAAGTGGTAATAGTTGTGATATTTGTAAAGATGTACAAGTGGTAATAGTGGTGATATTTGTAAAGATGTACAAGTGGTAATAGTGGTGATATTTGTAAAGATGTACAAGTGGTAATAGTGGTGATATTTGTAAAGATGTAGAAGTGGTAATAGTGGTGATATTTGTAAAGATGTACCAGTGGTAATAGTGGTGATATTTGTAAAGATGTACCAGTGGTAATAGTGGTGATATTTGTAAAGATGTACCAGTGGTAATAGTGGTGATATTTGTAAAGATGTACCAGTGGTAATAGTGGTGATATTTGTAAAGATGTAGAAGTGGTAATAGTGGTGATATTTGTAAAGATGTACCAGTGGTAATAGTGGTGATATTTGTAAAGATGTAGAAGTGGTAATAGTGGTGATATTTGTAAAGATGTAGAAGTGGTAATAGTGGTGATATTTGTAAAGATGTACCAGTAGTAATAGTGGTGATATTTGTAAAGATGTACCAGTGGTAATAGTGGTGATATTTGTAAAGATGTACCAGTAGTAATAGTGGTGATATTTGTAAAGATGTAGAAGTGGTAATAGTGGTGATATTTGTAAAGATGTACCAGTGGTAATAGTGGTGATATTTGTAAAGATGTAGAAGTGGTAATAGTGGTGATATTTGTAAAGATGTAGAAGTGGTAATAGTGGTGATATTTGTAAAGATGTAGAAGTGGTAATAATGGTGATATTTGTAAAGATGTAGAAGTGGTAATAGTGGTGATATTTGTAAAGATGTACCAGTAGTAATAGTGGTGATATTTGTAAAGATGTAGAAGTGGTAATAGTGGTGATATTTGTAAAGATGTACCAGTAGTAATAGTGGTGATATTTGTAAAGATGTAGAAGTGGTAATAGTGGTGATATTTGTAAAGATGTAGAAGTGGTAATAGTGGTGATATTTGTAAAGATGTAGAAGTGGTAATAGTGGTGATATTTGTAAAGATGTAGAAGTGGTAATAGTGGTGATATTTGTAAAGATGTAGAAGTGGTAATAGTGGTGATATTTGTAAAGATGTAGAAGTGGTAATAGTGGTGATATTTGTAAAGATGTACCAGTAGTAATAGTGGTGATATTTGTAAAGATGTAGAAGTGGTAATAGTGGTGATATTTGTAAAGATGTAGAAGTGGTAATAGTGGTGATATTTGTAAAGATGTAGAAGCGTTAATAGTGGTGATATTTGTAGACTTTACTGGTAGTATTATTGGAGTGAAGTTGAGAATTTCAAGTGTTGTGTCACTTGGTGATAATGGTTCTGCTGCTGAGGTCTAGGACGGTTTGCTGTGAAGTTACCTCTAGTGCGAGTGGTTTTCCTTGGAAACGCTTGTTCCGTTTATTGGAGTGGGCTCAGGTTCGTTACACTATCATTACGGGCCATGTTATAAAAATGTCATCCTACGTGGTACTCGTTATTTATAAACGTAACCGGTTTGTGTGGAGAAAACAGGAGCTGTTCCCGTAACACGCTGTTATTATTGTGTCACTGATACCATTTAATTGTTTGTCAACTTTTTTCTCTTGTTAGTGAGCCTTTCAAAACATTCCAGACAGGCGCAATACCCATTTCTGATGTATCACTTATACATTCTTTACCGGCAGAGAATACAGGTATTCACTGCACCAAAAAAAGTCGATGTCGGGATTACACTGGAGGTACACGTTTTAAGCTCCCTTCAGTAGTGCAAAAAATATATATTTACTTTCTGAGTATTGCACCCAAAACTTCGATGTTGAGATTTTACCGGAAATGTATGTTTTAACGCCCTCTGAATTAAAAAAAAAGCATTTTTGGAAAAAGATAAGTGTGTGTATGTGTTTGTCTGTGGGCAGCTAACTCAAAAACGAAAAGTCGTTAAAAATCAAATTTTAAATTTAAGTTTAACGTCTTGAAGGATGCGACACCCTAAACTACCCTTTATATGGAAAATTTATCGAAAATTTTGATTTTCTTGAAAATGGCTGTAACGATTTTGGTTAAAATGATATATGTTTAAGATATTTGTATGACAAACGAAATGTATATCTTGAATTTTCTGGCTATAGCCTATGTAGTCCTGTTTACTCTGGATGACTTTTGAATAACTCGTAAACCGTAAGAGATAGACAAAATCTTACTATACAAAAAATGTACGTCTCGCTAAAACACACAATTTATGTCTTGATAATTTTTTTGTAGAGTGAACCACTTCGGAGATATTCCTTGTTATTTGTGTCACTGTCGGAAAACTTGAAACTTTCGTGAAATGGAACATCGTTGTTCATTTTTTTATGTTACGTGTGCAAAGCTTTAAAAGATTTGACTATCGCACAAAGCCTACTGTATTGTAATATTCCCCTTGTACCTACAAGGAAATAAGCAAAAGATAATTTGTACAAATGTTTATCTCAACTAACACGAAGAAGATACAGGAATAAGAGTTTGTAAGAATGGTTAGTACAAGAGTAGAGAAAGTCATGTGAGTGCAACACATCACACTTTTTTCTATCCTGATGAGAAATAGAACTTGCGTGACAAGTACAGCTCCTATCTAGAGGGGAGAGAAGTAAGTAAGTAAGTTTTCACACGTTGTGCAATGGTTAAGCCCCTATTTGCTCCTCAGATAACCCCCCAACTTTGAGATACTCATTTAATCCGCTCCACAGAGTTTTATACCGCAGGAGTCGACAGCGAACCTGTTCCGGCTGAGATTAACTCAGAGTTAAAAATTAGCTCACAAGATGGTGCTAGTGGATATTTCTCTAACACCTTTCCGCTCCCTGAAAATGGAATATCATAATCTCTGTGCAGATAAGAACCGTAATGGGACAAACAGTTTCTTCTTTCATAACTGTTCTTTCGCACTAGTACACCAGTGTAACCAGTGCCATCTCTGGGGGTCGAACTGCAGGTGCTCGGCTAGGAATGCTGATGAACTGCCATACTTCTCTACAGAGGGTGCTAAAGTCCTGACTACCAATCTTTAAGGTGAACATAGGAATGGCTTATGTTTAGCTTATTCGGAGTAAGCGATGTGATATATTTGCTCACTCACAGGGACCCGCATGTGGTATTCGTGGTGGACGAAGAAGCGTTTGGACTGGTTTTCCCCGGTTTCCCCCGCCACACATTCCACCAACTGCTCCATCATCACGTTTCCATTCATTCATAGCATCCTCTTCCTCACTCTCACTCTTGGAGGTGTTCACTCTGTCTGGTACATAGGTTCCTGTGTTCCCCGACAGACGTCTGACCCTAGACACTGGCTTGTAAGTCCTCACTCTCATACTTGCAGGTGTTCACTCTGTCTGGTACATAGGTTCCTGTGTTCCCCGACAGACGTCTGACCCTAGACACTGGCTTGTAAGTCCTCACTCTCATACTTGCAGGTGTTCACTCTGTCTGGTACATAGGTTCCTGTGTTCCCTGACAGACGTCTGACTCTGGACACTGGCTTGTAAGTCCTCACTCTCATACTTGCAGGTGTTCACTCTGTCTGGTACATAGGTTCCTGTGTTCCCTGACAGACGTCTGACTCTGGACACTGGCTTGTAAGTCCTCACTCTCATACTTGCAGGTGTTCATTCTGTCTGGTACATAGGTTCCTGTGTTCCCTGACACACGTCTGACTATAGACACTGGCTTGTAAGTCCTCACTCTCATACTTGCAGGTGTTCACTCTGTCTGGTACATAGGTTCCTGTGTTCCCTGACAGACGTCTGACTCTGGACACTGGCTTGTAAGTCCTCACTCTCATACTTGCAGGTGTTCATTCTGTCTGGTACATAGGTTCCTGTGTTCCCTGACACACGTCTGACTATAGACACTGGCTTGTAAGTCCTCACTCTCATACTTGCAGGTGTTCATTCTGTCTGGTACATAGGTTCCTGTGTTCCCTGACACACGTCTGACTATAGACACTGGCTTGTAAGTCCTCACTCTCATACTTGCAGGTGTTCACTCTGTCTGGTACATAGGTTCCTGTGTTCCCTGACAGACGTCTGACTCTAGACACTGACTTGTAAGTCCTCACTCTCATACTTGCAGGTGTTCACTCTGTCTGGTACATAGGTTCCTGTGTTCCCTGACAGACGTCTGACTCTAGACACTGACTTGTAAGTCCTCACTCTCATACTTGCAGGTGTTCACTCTGTCTGGTACATAGGTTCCTGTGCTCCCGGACAGACGTCTGACCCTAGACACTGACTTGTAAGTCCTCACTCTCATACTTGCAGGTGTTCACTCTGTCTGGTACATAGGTTCCTGTGCTCCCGGACAGACGTCTGACCCTAGACACTGACTTGTAAGTCCTCACTCTCACACTTGCAGGTGTTCACTCTGTCTGGTACATAGGTTCCTGTGCTCCCGGACAGACGTCTGACCCTAGACACTGACTTGTAAGTCCTAGGGCGTGTAAGTCCTACATAAGGATAGTGTAATCAGATAAAGACATGGAAGGACGCGGCAGGGTATGTGTTTATGTTCTTGAGACGCACCGCGCCTGTGTTTGTTTATGTACTGATCTTGTGAAAGTGACGCATAAGTGTTGTCAGCTTGTTTCCGACAAAACTAAAATATCTCCATAGGAAACGGTCAGAGACAAAAACATAAGATACAAGATGTGTTCCAAATACAGAGATTTATCACTGGATTAAATTAATTTAAGGACTTCCCTTCCACCGGTATTTTCCCTTTAAAAATCTATCTCAAATTGTACAAATTTAATGTATGTTTTGTTCTCTTATAATGAACACCTCCATATGAAGCTGTCAAGCGCTGGGTCATGTGCTTTTCCGTGGTGTGACATTTGATTTTTGATTCAGTTAGTACACCATGTGATCAGTTATGTCATATTTAAACCAATGAAAAAGAGGGAATCTTCACTGGAACAAAATTACTAGTGACAGAAATGTGGGGTTGAGCCAATCATTGATGACCATTAATTTGCATTCATAATGTGCTTCAAACGTGACTTACCAGGCAGGCAGGCAGGCAGCCTGCTAGCTAGCAGTTTTTTGTTTTTATGTCCGTCCGTCAAAGTCGTGACAAATGTTTTTGATCATCTCTCTTTCCACTGTCACTTCATCTCAATGAAACAATAACTCACGAGCGGAGCGACCGACTCCTGCAGTCAGTCAATTATTAACTCTGATAGAGTTGCATTTGTCTGCCGGATTGGCCTTCGATTTACTCCATATGTGTGTTTGGTGAACCCGCCACTAGGTGTCTCTAGTGCCACCCACAACCCAAATAGTGTTGCTTATTAACTCCTTTTATCTGTCTCTTTCACTCTCTTTTATCTCTTTCACTCTCTTTTATGTCTCTTTCACTCTCTTTTATCTGTCTCCTTCACTCTATTTTATCTGTCTCTTTCACTCTCTTTTATCTGTCTCCTTCACTCTTTTATCTGTCTCTTTCACTCTCTTTTATCTGTCTCCTTCACTCTTTTATCTGTCTCTTTCACTCTCTTTTATCTGTCTCCTTCACTCTTTTATCTGTCTCTTTCACTCTCTTTTATCTGTCTCCTTCACTCTTTTATCTGTCTCCTTCACTCTCTTTTATCTGTCTCCTTCACTCTTTTATCTGTCTCTTTCACTCTCTTTTATCTGTCTTTTTGACTCTTTTATCTGTCTCCTTCACTCTTTTATCTGTCTCTTTCACTCTCTTTTATCTGTCTCCTTCACTCTTTTATCTGTCTCCTTCACTCTATTTTATCTGTCTCTTTCACTCTTTTATCTGTCTCTTTCGCTCTCTTTTATCTGTCTCTTTCACTCTCTTTCATCTGTCTCCTTCACTCCCTTTTATGTCTCTTTCACTCTCTTTTATCTCTTTCACTCTCTTTTATCTATGTCTTTCATCTGTCCCTTTCACCATCTTTTATCGGTCTCTTTCACTCTCTTTTATCTATGTCTTTCATCTGTCCCTTTCACCATCTTTTATCTGTCTCTTTCATTCTCTTTTTTCTCTTTTTCACTCTCTTTTATCTTTCATTGTTTCTCTTTAACTCTTTCACCCATTTTCTCTTCCTCTATTTATCTCTCTTTCTTTATCACTCTATTTCTCTTTTTCCATCACTACTTTCACTTTTACTTCTCTTGCTCTCTCTGCTTCTCTCTCACTTTCCCTATCTTTTCTCTCTCTTTCTTCTCCTGTCTCTCTCTTACTCTCTGTTTTCTCTCACAACTACCAAATAATGTTTCCTATTAGCTCTTTCTTCCTATTTCACTCTCTGTTCTCTTTCCTTTATTTCTCTTTGTATCTCTCTTTCACCCATTCCTTCTTTCTCTCTCTTTCCCTGTTTATCTCTCTTTCTTTATCACTCTCTCTCTCATTCTCCATCTCTTCTTTCAGTCCTTTCCTTCTCTTTCTCTACGTTTCTCTCGCTTAGTCTCTTCTCTTTCACCTTTCTCTCTTGTACATTATCGCTTTCTTTCCCTCTCGTTGTCTCTCTTTCTCTCTTACTCTTTTTCTCCGTCTTTTTCTTCCTTTCTAAGTTCACCCTGCTTTGACCTGGTATGTCATAGTGGACGATGAATCAAATGGGTCAAACTACACCCAAATGAGCCCGGGGTCCTTAGAGCTTACAATTACTCCACAGTTTGCAACTCAGAATAAGCAAAAACTCAGAAAAAAAATTCCGGAAAATTCACCCTAACCAAGATACGAACTCCAGAGCTCTTGAATGTGAGGCAGACGCTACCCCTACACTACAGAGGTAGTGAATTATTGCTGCATTTATTTGCCAAAGGTCATATAAATACTAAGCTTTGTAATTAAGTTCATTTTTCAAGGGTAAAATACGAAGATTTTCAAGAAAACTCTCGGCTCCATTAAAATTTATATAGAACGGGTTTCAAAAATGTTACAAGGGCCAAGGAACTTCGATTTCCAGATAACTCAGAGACTGTATAAGCAGACTGGCTTGTGTGTGGACTTAGTTCATGTGACAGTGGATTCTGAAAATATCTCCGAAATGGTTCACTCTAAAAAACATTATTCGGAAATAAATTGTGTATTTTTAGTAAGATCTACATTTTTTTAAAAGTACGATTTTGTCCATCTCTAACGGTTTACCAGTTATGCAAAAGTCGTCCAGAGTAAATACGCCTACAGGGGCTATAGCCAGAAAATTCAAGATATACATTTCATTTGTCATAAAAATATCTCAAACATATGACATTTTAATCCATTTTCAAGAAAATAAAAATTGTCGAAAAATGTTCCATGTAAAGGGTAGTATAGGGTGAAGGAATTTTCTTCAAAATCTTCACGTCGCATCCTTGAAAGACATTAAATTAAATTACCAACTTTGGTTTTTAGCTGACTTTTCGTTTTTGAATTATGCCGTCCACAGACACTCAGACACACATGGACCTTGTACTAAAACTGTTTTTTTTTTTTTAATTCAGGATTTCCGGTGAAATCTCGATATCGAATTTTTGTGTAGAGTACAATAGTTGCTCTACTTACTATTCGTGTAGATAAAGTAAAACGGCATGTTTTAAAGGGAAACATTAAAAGCGTGCATTTATTAAACCAGAGAATAGTCTTTGTGTGGGCTCCTTGGTAGATGAGAAGGAGCTACCAACTTGGTGTAAAAATGAACCCATTTAATGCCGTTAATTACGTGTTATTAGGGTGCAAGTAGCAAAGCTCAAAGCCCCTTTAAGCGATCTTCTTTATTCCAGCGCAGTCTTTGATGAGGCACCACGCGCCGTTGTCAGGAACAAATCCTGTACACCATATAATTAATGAGTACTTTTCCAATCATCAGCTGCCCGTAATTACCTCCCTCCCTCCCTCACTCACTTCTTTATATTAATATCCTTAGTGATTACACATTTAAAAACAAATTTACACACGTCCTCAAATAAACTCCAACATTTCCAAAAATTTGAACAATCTTCGGTACAAATCGTAGTCAACCAATGGCAAAATTTAAGAAATTCTTAATAAATTCGAAGCGTTCATATGAAGTTTGGGACTGGATATAGGTTAAGTGTGGTCGGAGAGAACCAAAATCACCCTCCAGACTGTCTTAACATGAGTAAACCAGGAGTGTGTTGTTGTGCATGCAGTTGTAGAAGATAGGAAAGTAACTGGACTGAATTTTCTCACACTGGTGTCAGGGGTGGGATTTTTCAGATTATTGTGATTTGTTACAATAATAAAGCACAAGTGCAGAGTAAAAGTCGTAGTACATCTTTATCTAAAGTAAAGAATTGCCAAACTTTGGGAAGTTGTTAATAAATCGGAACTGTTGATGAAGTTTGGGATTGGCGTGGTCGGTGAGAATTAAAGGCATAATTGTGAAATAGCCGGTAAAACTATTCAGGGACCACTTGATGTGACGTCAGTAGTTTATTGCTATGAAATGTGTGGACGTGTGACCACAGTTCAACCACGATGAAGCCCATATGAATCATTCATATTTATAAATTTTCACAACAGTCACATCCAGTCCATTTGTCGCCGGTCTCTACCTGAGTGAACTGTATGTATTTTTATTTCCTAGTTCTGTGACGTGTACAGTTCACGCATCAGCGCGAATCAATCAATTATTGCTCGGAAGCTAGGGTTATTAACAATCAATGCATCACACCCTGCAGGTATGTGCAACATGTCAATTTGATGACGCCGCCAACCCTGGTTTAATTTTTGAAAAGCCCCCACAACCCTTTAGGGCATTTCAGTGCCATTGAATTGCCGACCCAATAAACACAGCGCACAAACATTGGGGCGGGCGTATTCCATAGGTGCCGTGGATCCACTATTTAATAGGTTAGCCTTTGTTTTGGGTTTTTCCCTCTCGTCCCAAACTATTATTGTTGCCGGTGCTTTACGATTAATGCAACGCTTAACGACACCAGGTCTGCCAACGTTGTAAACTAATTTTAAAGCCAAATGCTCCGTGCTCTGGCGAACATGCGCCTCTCAATGCACTACTAATCTATAGCTCGACCAAATGTCAGCTCCCTACATAAACATAGCACATACCTACTGTGACAAAAGACAACTCAGATATTGTTGCTTTCTCTACCGAGTAGGGGAAGCATTGTATTCCCCCCAAAAATTCGATGTTGAGATTTCAGCGAAAACATGTTTTGAGGCCCTCTGAATAAAAAAGAGAGCATTTTTATAAGGTCCATGCGTATGTCTGTGTCTGTCAGTCTGTGGACAGCATAACTCAAAAACGAAAAGTCGGTTAAAAACCAAAGTTGACATTTAAGTTTATTGTCATTCAAGGATGCGACACGAAGATTTTGAAGAAAATAGCCCCACCCTGAACTACCCTTTACATGGAACATTTATCGAAAATTTTGATTTTCTTGAAAATGGCTCTAGCGATTTTGATTAAAATGTCATATGTTTGAGATATTTTGATGACAAATGAAATGTATATCTTGAATTTTCTAACTATAGCCTATGTAGTCGTATTTACTCTGGATGACTTTCGAATAACTGTTAAACCGTAAGAGATGGACAAAATTTAATTCTACAAAAAATGTAGATCTTGCTAAAACACACAATTTATGTCCAAATAAATTTTTTTGTAGGGTGAACCATTTCGGAGATATTCCTCGTTATTTGTGTGAGTTTCGGAAAACTTAAAACTTTCGTGAAATGGAACATTGTTTTTTTCATTTTTTACATCTTAAGCGTGCAAAGAGAACGGAATCTCAAAGCTTTAAAAGATTTGACTATCGCACAAAGCCTACTGTATGCCCATATTCCCCTTGTACCTACAAGGAAATAAGCAATAAGATAATTTGTACAAATGTTTATCTCAACACGAATAAGAGTTTGTAAGAATAGTTAGTACAAGAGTAGAGAAAGTCATATGAGTGTAACACGTCAGATTTTTAATGTCTTATAAACACTACATTGGATAAAGGGTAGAGGAAGTGCAAGCAAGTTTTGTGGTAGTTGTATGAATAGGGCCAGGCGTAGTGTGGAAATGATCAACATGGGGAGATGGATGGATGCAGTTTAGAAAAGAGTTTGGCAGCGCTACAATCCGCTTACAGACGGACACGGTCCATGCTGCCCGTGGGTAATCCCAGGCAGCAACCCGCAAGACAGAGAAACCCTACGCACGCACTGGGGGGGGGGGGGGGGGCAATACACTAATCCTAAATCAGAAGCCTGCTGGCAAACTCGCTAACACTGTCGTATCGCTTTCTCACTGCACTCTACATTTAGAGACAAGGAGTATCTCCGAAATAGTGTATTCTGCAAACAAAAAAAAAATAATAATGATTCAGACATAAATTGTGTGTTTTAGCGAGATCTACATTTTTTTATAGTATGATTTTGTCTATCTCTAACGGTTTACCAGTTATGCAAAACTCATCCAGAGTAAATACCACTACATAGGCTATAGCCAGAAAATTCAAGATATACATTTCATTTGTTATAAAAATATCTTAAACAGATGTCATTTTAATCAAAATCGTTTCAGCCATTTTCAAGAAAATCAAAATTTTCGAAAAATGTTCCATGTATAGGGTAGTTTAGGTTGAAGAAATTTTCTTCAAGATCATAAACGTTTCCTTTTTTAGTTATGTCCAGACAAACGCACGTGCACCTTTTTCTAAAAACGCCTTTTCTTGGACTCAGGGGGCCTCAAAACATATTTTTCCGGTGAAATCTCGTCATCAAATTTTTGGGTGGAATAAAACACTTCCTATACTTACTATACGTAGTAGAGAAAGTAAAAAATGAAAGTTAGTACAAGAGTAGAGAAAATCATGTGAGAGCAATAGATTAAACTTCCTATATAATGTATATATTATACATGAAAATAAATGGTAGGGTAGAGACATTTGAGAGTATAATAATGTGAAGCCGGTCTCGGCGCACAACAAAGGACGGACGGGGTCACCCTGCTTCACACGACGTACAGGCTGGCGCGCAAACAAAGGTGTAAAGCCACATCACTCACGTGAGCGAACGCGAACGCTTTTCTCCTGAGTCATCGAGAAAGGTCTGGTTAAGTCTGTGCCGGCCTGTTTGAAGGAGTTCGTGAAAGGACAGAATGACGTCGTCCCTACTATATAAGGAGGCCAGGAAATAACAGTGTTACAGTGTTATGGTTACAGATATGAGTCGAGCAGTATATCAGTGAGTGAGAGACAGCTGTGCGTGTGTGTGTCGTCGTGAAAGATCCGTCGGTTGCCGGGAAGAAGACACTAACGGGCACCATTGATTGTAGTTAGTGCATGAAGGACAAAGAAAGTGCAGAAAGTCACTGTGTTAACGACGACAACAAAACTGTGTATTTGTAGAAAAATTTTAGAAGGCAATGAAGTAATAGAAAATTAGCCGGAGCGAAATGGTCACAATGGCATGGTTCATGTTTTATTGTGTAATATATTGTGACGCCGCGAGGGGGCACATCAAAGCCAGCCAAGGTCGGACTGCCTCCCACCACTGCTTGCAACCGACAACAATCAGCGCGACAGAACAAAGGATTTTCGAGAACGTTCGCGAGACTTCTGACTGCCGGTTTGTTTACGTGAACCTCTAGTAAAGGTGTATTTTTCAATACGTTTTAACTAAATTATAAAAGCGAGAAAGCACGGATAGTCCGTTTTGTCTTGAAGTGAAGCAGTTTTAGTGGATGTTGAGCCATTGTAACGCCAAATCAAGATAGAATAAAGAAAGAGAACAGTTGTGAGATCATGAAGAACTGCAGATTGCATTGCCGATGGTAAACCAGAACTGTTCAGTTTTAGAAGAAAAAAAAGTGACAAAAAGAAACTAGACCGTTCGCTTTGTCATAGTTGGGCCACTCTTTGTGTTTCCAGCTCGGCTTCTTTGATTCCAGCACTCGAGTAGCTTGGTACATAAATAAAGTGGTCGCTTTGTAAGGAACTGGAAAGCCGACTTTCGGCTGAACTATAGAATATTGTGACTGGCGGCCGAAGCGGCACACGTCAAAGGAAGCTCGAGACCGGGCTTTTACTCGAGCAAATACGTGACAATCAGAGCGGTTGAAGCTAGAAAGGGTTTTCGAGATCATTCGGTGAGTAGCGTATCTTACGTTATCGTCACTATATAAGGAAAGGATAGCTTGAGGTGATTCAGCTTTTATTGTACGTGTGTGTGTGCGTGTGTGTGTGCGTGCGTGTCTGTGTGTGTCTGTGCGTGTGTGTGCGTGTCTGTGTGTGTCTGTGCGTGTGTGTGCGTGTGTGTGTAGTGTGTGTGCGTGTGTGTTTGCGTGCGTGTGTGTGCGTGCGTGTGTGTCTGTGTGTGTGCGTGTGTGTGTCTGTGCGTGTGCGTGCGTGTGTGTGTCTGTGTGTGCGTGTGTGTGCGTGTGTGTGTCTGTGTGTGTGTCTGTGTGTGCGTGTGTGCGTGCGTGTGTGTGTCTGTGTGTGTCTGTGCGTGTGTGTGTGCGTGTGTGTGTCTGTGTGTGTAGTGTGTGTGCGTGCGTGTGTGTCTGTGTGTGTGCGTGTGTGTGTCTGTGCGTGTGCGTGCGTGTGTGTGTGTCTGTTTGTGCGTGTGTGTGCGTGTGTGTCTGTGTGTGTCTGTGTGTGCGTGTGTGTGCGTGCGTGTGTGTGTCTGTGTGTGTCTGTGCGTGTGTGTGCGTGTGTGTGCGTGTGTGTGTCTGTGTGTGTGCGTGTGTGTGCGTGCGTGTGTCTCTGTGTGTCTGTGCGTGTGTGTGTAGTGTGTGTGCGTGTGTGTGTGCGTGCGTGTGTGTCTGTGTGTGCGTGTGCGTGCGTGTGTGTGTGCGTGTGTGTGTCTGTGTGTGTGTCTGTGTGTGCGTGTGTGTGCGTGCGTGTGTGTCTGTGTGTGTGTCTGTGCGTGTGTGTGTGTGTCTGTGTGTGTCTGTGTGTGTCTGTGCGTGTGTGTATGACTGTGGACAGCATAACTCAAAAATCAAAAGTAGATTAGAAACGAAAGTTAGTATTTAAGTTTAATGTCTTTCAAGGATGCGAAACGAAGATTTTGAAGAAAATAGCTCCATCCTAAACTACCCTTTACATGGAAGATTTTTTGAGAATTTTGATTCTCTTGAAAATTGCCCTAAAGATTTTCATTTAATTTTCATTAAATTAATTTACAGAATAACAGCCATTTGATTATATATAATCAAAACGTCAGTAATAAAGTTTTTTAAAGGGTGAACTGGAGTAGAATTTTTTTAAGCAGTATCTATACCCGCAGTTATTCCATAAAATATCTGGTATTGGTGAGCGAAGTCTGAAAGGAGAACTCCGCAGGGTTCTGACAGCTTCTCGATAGCTGGCTACAAAAACTGCATCTATCGGCAACTCTGTGCTCTTTTCCATGGATTAACACATAAGCTTGTTTGTGAACGAACGAAAATAAAACAATTTGCCCTAAGTGGTGGTAGGTAGGCATTCACCCTGGGCTGTATTCAGATTTAATAAATGTAATGAAATAACGCACCGAAATGAAATACTGCCTCGCTCGCTCGCTCACTAGGTACTTATTTTCAATTAATTAAACTACAAAATATCGTTACGTTTCACATTTCAAACCAAGTGTGTTTCAGCAGGGTGAATGATAATTATATTTGGAAGTCTACCTAATTAAAGTATACATTTAAAAATTAAATTATGAACACCAACTACAGTAGATGTTTGCTCGTGTTATAAAACCATCAGTAGCAATTTGTACTGCATCAGGATATTAGAGTAGGCACTGATGATATTTTTATATTTCATCCCTATCTGGTTTACTCAACTTCTGCGTTTTGATTAAACATATAAACGATCTTTATTTTATTTGGCTAAAGTGCATAAAATGACATAATATTGCAACATATGCAACAGTTTGACACATTCCACTCCTGACACCAAGTGTGACAAAAACGACAAGATCCAGTAACTTTTTGCTGAACATACATTAACTGCTTCGCTATCTTCCTTCATTACACGCCTGTGTAATAGATAGTGTTAGGTAATAGAAAGAGAGTAGAGAAAACCATGTGAATGTAACACGTTACATAGTAAAACGGATATCATAAAAACGTATATGAAAATGTACCCGTATACAACATATACCTGGCGAATTTCGCACAGAAGAATGCGCCCTTTCTGGTAACAATTATAAATGCGTGAGAGGAGAAACACATGTGAGTGTAACAAATTGACAGTTGACGTTCTGTTTGACCCCCACTACAAGATGAGAAATCAAGCCATCTGAGGGCGTTACCAGGGTAACCGCTGACAGGACCAGCTTAGATCTGAACACGGTCGTAATTCCAGTAGACTCCGTTACAGAAATGGGATATCCCTTTGTCCAGTGTCGGACTACGTCTTAGGAGTAGAGACACCCTAAGGAATATAAACATCTGATGTGTTGCACTCACATTACATTCTCTACTCTTGTACTACCATCCTATCCTTCTTCATGTTACCTGAGATAAAAATTTGTAGAGATATTCTTGCTTATTTCCTTGTAGCTACAAGGTGAACATGGGAATACAGTAGTCCATGAGCGATGCTCAAAGTGGTGGTGGTGGTGGTGTGTGTGTGTGTGTGTGTGTGTCTGTGTGTGTGCTGTGTGTGTATGTGTGTATGTGTGGTGTGTATTTGTGGTGTGTGTGTGTCTGGTGTGTAGTGTAGTGTGTGTGTATGTATGTGCTGTGTGTGTGTAGTGTAGTGTGTGTGTGTGGTGTGTATGTATGTGGTGTGTGTGTGTGTAGTGTATGTATGTGGTGTATGTGGTGTGTGTGCGTGGTGTGTGTGCGTGTGGTGTGTGTGTAGTGTGTGTGTAGTGTAGTGTGTGTGTGGTGTGTAGTGTGTGTGTATGTATGTGGTGTGTGTGGTGTGGGTGTAATGTGTGTGTAGTGTAGTGTGTGTGTGGTGTGTAGTGTGTGTATGTATGTGGTGTGTGTGTGTAGTGTGTGTATGTGTGTGTGGTGTGTGGTGTGTGTGTGCGTGGTGTGTGTGCGTGTGGTGTGTGTGTAGTGTGTGTGTAGTGTAGTGTGTGTATGTATGTGGTGTGTGTGTGGTGTGTGTGTGGTGTGTGTGTGTGGTGTGTGTGTAGTATGTGTGTATGTATGTGGTGTCTGTGTAGTGTAGTGTGTGTGTAATGTAGTGTGTGTGTGTGGTGTGTGTGGTGTGTAGTGTAGTGTGTGTATGTGTGTGGTGTGTGGTGTGTTTGTATGTGTGTGTAGTGTAGTGTGTGTATGTGTGTGTGTAGTGTAGTGTGTGTATGTGTGTGTAGTGTAGTGTGTGTATGTGTGTGTAGTGTAGTGTGTGTGTGGTGTGTGTGGTGTGTAGTGTAGTGTGTGTATGTGTGTAGTGTAGTGTGTGTGTATGTGTGTGTAGTGTAGTGTGTGTATGTGTGTGTAGTGTAGTGTGTGTGGTGTGTAGTGTAGTGTGTGTATGTGTGTGTAGTGTAGTGTGTGTGTGGTGTGTGTGGTGTGTGTGTGGTGTGTGTGTGTTGTGTGTGGTGTGTGTGTGGTGTGTGTGGTGTGTGTGTGGTGTGTGTGTGGTGTGTGTGTGGTGTGTGTGGTGTGTGTAGTGTGTGTGTGGTGTGTGTGTGTGATGTGTGTGTGTGTGGTGTGTGTGTGTGGTGTGCAGTGTGTGTATGTGTGTATGTGTGTGGTGTGTGTATGTGTGTGTGGTGTGTAGTGTGTGTGTATGTGTGTGGTGTGTGTATGTGTGTGGTGTGTAGTGTGTATGTGTGTGGTGTGTAGTGTGTGTATGTGTGTGTGGTGTGTAGTGTGTGTATGTGTGTGGTGTGTGTATGTGTGTGTGGTGTGTGTGGTGTGTGTGGTGTGTGTGTATGTGTGTATGTGTGTGGTGTGTGTGTAGTGTGTGTATGTGTGTGGTGTGTGTATGTGTGTGTGGTGTGTAGTGAGTGTGTATGTGTGTGTGGTGTGTAGTGTGTGTGGTGTGTAGTGTGTGTATATGTGTGTGGTGTGTGTATGTGTGTGTGGTGTGTGTATGTGTGTGGTGTGCGTAGTGTGTGAGTGGTGTGTAGTGTGTGTGTAGTGTGTGTGTGGTGTGTGTGCGTGTGGTGTGTGTGCGTGTGGTGTGTGTGTGGTGTGTGTGTAGTGTAGTGTGTGTGTGGTGTGTAGTGTAGTGTGTGTATGTATGTGGTGTGTGTGTAGTGTGTGTGGTGTGTGTGTGTAGTATGTGTGTATGTATGTGGTGTCTGTGTGGTGTGTGTGTGTATGTGTGTGTGGTGTGTGTGTGGTGTGTGTGTGGTGTGTAGTGTAGTGTGTGTGTAGTGTAGTGTGTGTGTGGTGTGTAGTGTAGTGTGCGTGTAGTGTAGTGTGTGTGTGGTGTGTAGTGTAGTGTGTGTATGTGTGTGGTGTGTGTGTAGTGTAATGTGTGTGTGGTGTGTAGTGTAGTGTGTGTGTAGTGTAGTGCGTGTGGTGTGTGTGTGTGGTGTGTGTGTAGTGTGTGTGGTATGTAGTGTAGTGTGTGTATGTGTGGTGTGTGTAGTGTGTGTGCGGTGTGTAGTGTAGTGTGTGTGTGGTGTGTAGTGTAGTGTGTGTATGTGTGTGTGGTGTGTAGTGTAGTGTGTGTGTAGTGTAGTGTGTGTGGTGTGTGTGTGGTGTGTAGTGTAGTGTGTGTATGTGTGTAGTGTAGTGTGTGTGGTGTGTGTAGTGTAGTGTGTGTGCGGTGTGTAGTGTAGTGTGTGTGGTGTGTGTGTGGTGTGTGTGTGGTGTGTAGTGTGTGTGGTGTGTAGTGTGTGGTGTGTAGTGTGTGTATGTGTGTATGTGTGTGGTGTGTGTATGTGTGTGGTGTGTAGTGTAGTGTGTGTATGTGTGTGGTGTGTGTGTAGTGTAGTGTGTGTGTGGTGTGTAGTGTAGTGTGTGTAGTGTAGTGTGTGTGGTGTGTGTGTGGTGTGTGTGTAGTGTAGTGTGTGTGTGTGGTGTAGTGTAGTGTGTGTATGTGTGGTGTGTGTAGAGTGTAGTGTGTGTGTGCGGTGTGTAGTGTAGTGTGTGTGGTGTGTAGTGTAGTGTGTGTGTGGTGTGTGTGGTGTGTGTGGTGTGTGTATGTGTGTATGTGTGTGGTGTGTGTGTAGTGTGTGTATGTGTGTGGTGTGTGTATGTGTGTGTGGTGTGTAGTGAGTGTGTATGTGTGTGTGGTGTGTAGTGTGTGTGGTGTGTAGTGTGTGTATATGTGTGTGTGTGTGTGGTGTGTGTATGTGTGTGTGGTGTGTGTATGTGTGTGTGCTGTGCGTAGGCTGTGAGTGGTGTGTAGTGTGTGTGTAGTGTGTGTGTGTGGTGTGTGTGCGTGTGGTGTGTGTGCGTGTGGTGTGTGTGGTGTGTGTGTAGTGTAGTGTGTGTGTGGTGTGTAGTGTAGTGTGTGTATGTATGTGGTGTGTGTGTGGTGTGTGTGTGGTGTGTGTGTAGTATGTGTGTATATGGTGTCTGTGTAGTGTAGTGTGTGTGTGTAGTGTGTGTGGTGTGTGTGTGTAGTATGTGTGTATGTATGTGGTGTCTGTGTGGTGTGTGTATGTGTGTGTGGTGTGTGTGTGGTGTGTGTGTGGTGTGTAGTGTAGTGTGTGTGTAGTGTAGTGTGTGTGTGGTGTGTAGTGTGTGTGGTGTGTAGTGTAGTGTGCGTGTAGTGTAGTGTGTGTGTGGTGTGTAGTGTAGTGTGTGTATGTGTGTGGTGTGTGTGTAGTGTAATGTGTGTGTGGTGTGTAGTGTAGTGTGTGTGTAGTGTAGTGTGTGTGGTGTGTGTGTGTGGTGTGTGTGTAGTGTAGTGTGTGTGGTGTGTAGTGTAGTGTGTGTATGTGTGGTGTGTGTAGTGTGTGTGCGGTGTGTAGTGTAGTGTGTGTGTGGTGTGTAGTGTAGTGTGTGTATGTGTGGTGTGTGTAGAGTGTAGTGTGTGTGCGGTGTGTAGTGTAGTGTGTGTGGTGTGTAGTGTAGTGTGTGTGTGGTGTGTGTGGTGTGTGTGTAGAGTGTAGTGTGTGTGTGGTGTGTAGTGTAGTGTGTAGTGTAGTGTGTGTGTGGTGTGTAGTGTAGTGTGTGTGTGCGGTGTGTAGTGTAGTGTGTGTGTGGTGTGTAGTGTAGTGTGTAGTGTAGTGTGTGTGTGCGGTGTGTAGTGTAGTGTGTGTGTGGTGTGTAGTGTAGTGTAGTGTAGTGTGTGTGTGGTGTGTGTGGTGTGTGTGTAGAGTGTAGTGTGTGTGCGGTGTGTAGTGTAGTGTGTGTGGTGTGTAGTGTAGTGTGTGTATGTGTGTGTGGTGTGTAGTGTAGTGTGTGTGTAGTGTAGTGTGTGTGTGGTGTGTGTGGTGTGTAGTGTAGTGTGTGTATGTGTGTATGTAGTGTAGTGTGTGTGTGGTGTGTGTAGTGTAGTGTGTGTGCGGTGTGTAGTGTAGTGTGTGTGGTGTAGTGTAGTGTGTGTATGTGTGTGTGGTGTGTAGTGTAGTGTGTGTGTAATGTAGTGTGTGTGTGGTGTGTGTGGTGTGTGGTGTGTAGTGTAGTGTGCGTATGTGTGTGGTGTGTGGTGTGTTTGTATGTGTGTGTAGTGTAGTGTGTGTATGTGTGTGTGTAGTGTAGTGTGTGTATGTGTGTGTAGTGTAGTGTGTGTATGTGTGTATGTGTGTGTAGTGTAGTGTGTGTGTGGTGTGTGTGGTGTGTAGTGTAGTGTGTGTGTAGTGTAGTGTGTGTGTGGTGTGTAGTGTAGTGTGCGTGTAGTGTAGTGTGTGTGTGGTGTGTAGTGTAGTGTGTGTATGTGTGTGGTGTGTGTGTAGTGTAATGTGTGTGTGGTGTGTAGTGTAGTGTGTGTGTAGTGTAGTGCGTGTGGTGTGTGTGTGTGGTGTGTGTGTAGTGTGTGTGGTATGTAGTGTAGTGTGTGTATGTGTGGTGTGTGTAGTGTGTGTGCGGTGTGTAGTGTAGTGTGTGTGTGGTGTGTAGTGTAGTGTGTGTATGTGTGTGTGGTGTGTAGTGTAGTGTGTGTGTAGTGTAGTGTGTGTGGTGTGTGTGTGGTGTGTAGTGTAGTGTGTGTATGTGTGTAGTGTAGTGTGTGTGGTGTGTGTAGTGTAGTGTGTGTGCGGTGTGTAGTGTAGTGTGTGTGGTGTGTGTGTGGTGTGTGTGTGGTGTGTAGTGTGTGTGGTGTGTAGTGTGTGGTGTGTAGTGTGTGTATGTGTGTATGTGTGTGGTGTGTGTATGTGTGTGGTGTGTAGTGTAGTGTGTGTATGTGTGTGGTGTGTGTGTAGTGTAGTGTGTGTGTGGTGTGTAGTGTAGTGTGTGTAGTGTAGTGTGTGTGGTGTGTGTGTGGTGTGTGTGTAGTGTAGTGTGTGTGTGTGGTGTAGTGTAGTGTGTGTATGTGTGGTGTGTGTAGAGTGTAGTGTGTGTGTGCGGTGTGTAGTGTAGTGTGTGTGGTGTGTAGTGTAGTGTGTGTGTGGTGTGTGTGGTGTGTGTGGTGTGTGTATGTGTGTATGTGTGTGGTGTGTGTGTAGTGTGTGTATGTGTGTGGTGTGTGTATGTGTGTGTGGTGTGTAGTGAGTGTGTATGTGTGTGTGGTGTGTAGTGTGTGTGGTGTGTAGTGTGTGTATATGTGTGTGTGTGTGTGGTGTGTGTATGTGTGTGTGGTGTGTGTATGTGTGTGTGCTGTGCGTAGGCTGTGAGTGGTGTGTAGTGTGTGTGTAGTGTGTGTGTGTGGTGTGTGTGCGTGTGGTGTGTGTGCGTGTGGTGTGTGTGGTGTGTGTGTAGTGTAGTGTGTGTGTGGTGTGTAGTGTAGTGTGTGTATGTATGTGGTGTGTGTGTGGTGTGTGTGTGGTGTGTGTGTAGTATGTGTGTATATGGTGTCTGTGTAGTGTAGTGTGTGTGTGTAGTGTGTGTGGTGTGTGTGTGTAGTATGTGTGTATGTATGTGGTGTCTGTGTGGTGTGTGTATGTGTGTGTGGTGTGTGTGTGGTGTGTGTGTGGTGTGTAGTGTAGTGTGTGTGTAGTGTAGTGTGTGTGTGGTGTGTAGTGTGTGTGGTGTGTAGTGTAGTGTGCGTGTAGTGTAGTGTGTGTGTGGTGTGTAGTGTAGTGTGTGTATGTGTGTGGTGTGTGTGTAGTGTAATGTGTGTGTGGTGTGTAGTGTAGTGTGTGTGTAGTGTAGTGTGTGTGGTGTGTGTGTGTGGTGTGTGTGTAGTGTAGTGTGTGTGGTGTGTAGTGTAGTGTGTGTATGTGTGGTGTGTGTAGTGTGTGTGCGGTGTGTAGTGTAGTGTGTGTGTGGTGTGTAGTGTAGTGTGTGTATGTGTGGTGTGTGTAGAGTGTAGTGTGTGTGCGGTGTGTAGTGTAGTGTGTGTGGTGTGTAGTGTAGTGTGTGTGTGGTGTGTGTGGTGTGTGTGTAGAGTGTAGTGTGTGTGTGGTGTGTAGTGTAGTGTGTAGTGTAGTGTGTGTGTGGTGTGTAGTGTAGTGTGTGTGTGCGGTGTGTAGTGTAGTGTGTGTGTGGTGTGTAGTGTAGTGTGTAGTGTAGTGTGTGTGTGCGGTGTGTAGTGTAGTGTGTGTGTGGTGTGTAGTGTAGTGTAGTGTAGTGTGTGTGTGGTGTGTGTGGTGTGTGTGTAGAGTGTAGTGTGTGTGCGGTGTGTAGTGTAGTGTGTGTGGTGTGTAGTGTAGTGTGTGTATGTGTGTGTGGTGTGTAGTGTAGTGTGTGTGTAGTGTAGTGTGTGTGTGGTGTGTGTGGTGTGTAGTGTAGTGTGTGTATGTGTGTATGTAGTGTAGTGTGTGTGTGGTGTGTGTAGTGTAGTGTGTGTGCGGTGTGTAGTGTAGTGTGTGTGGTGTAGTGTAGTGTGTGTATGTGTGTGTGGTGTGTAGTGTAGTGTGTGTGTAATGTAGTGTGTGTGTGGTGTGTGTGGTGTGTGGTGTGTAGTGTAGTGTGCGTATGTGTGTGGTGTGTGGTGTGTTTGTATGTGTGTGTAGTGTAGTGTGTGTATGTGTGTGTGTAGTGTAGTGTGTGTATGTGTGTGTAGTGTAGTGTGTGTATGTGTGTATGTGTGTGT
>CM060968.1:11844955-11859955 GCA_030765045.1 Tenodera sinensis | reverse complement strand
CGGTGATGGTGGTGGTGGTGGTGGCGGTGATGGTGATGGTGGTGGTGGTGGTGGTGGCGGCGGTGTCGGTGATGGTGGTGGTGGTGGCGGTGGTGGTGCTAGTGATGGTGGTGGTGGTGGTGGCGGTGGCGGTGGTGGTGGTGGTAGTGGCGGTGTCGGTGGTGGTGGTGGTGGCGGTGGCGGTGATGGTGATGGTGGTGGTGGTGGTGGTGGCGGCGGTGTCGGTGATGGTGGTGGTGGTGGTGGTGGTGCTAGTGATGGTGGTGGTGGCGGTGGCGGTGTCGGTGATGGTGGTGGTAGTGGCGGTGGTGGTGCTAGTGATGGTGGTGGTGGCGGTGGCGGTGTCGGTGATGGTGGTGGTAGTGGCGGTGGTGGTGCTAGTGATGGTGGTGGTGGTGGTGGCGGTGGCGGTGGTGGTGGTGGTAGTGGCGGTGGCGGTGGCGGTGGCGGTGGCGGTGGTGGTGGTGGCGGCGGTGTTGGTAATGGTGATGGTGGTGGTGGCGGTGGCGGTGGTGGTGGTGGCGGCGGTGTTGGTGATGGTGATGGTGGTGGTGGTGGTGGTGGCGGCGGTGTTGGTGATGGTGGTGGTGGTGGCGGTGGTGGTGGTGGCGGCGGTGTTGGTGTTGGTGATGGTGGTGGTGGCGGTGGCGGTGGTGGTGGTGGCGGCGGTGTTGGTGTTGGTGATGGTGGTGGTGGTGGTGGCGGCGGTGTTGGTGATGGTGGTGGTGGTGGCGGTGGTGGTGGTGGCGGCGGTGTTGGTGTTGGTGATGGTGGTAGTGGTGGTGGTGGCGGCGGTGTTGGTGATGGTGATGGTGGTGGTGGTGGTGGTGGCGGCGGTGTTGGTGATGGTGGTGGTGGTGGCGGTGGTGGTGGTGGCGGCGGTGTTGGTGTTGGTGATGGTGGTGGTGGCGGTGGCGGTGGTGGTGGTGGCGGCGGTGTTGGTGTTGGTGATGGTGGTGGTGGTGGCGGCGGTGTTGGTGTTGGTGATGGTGGTGGTGGTGGCGGCGGTGTTGGTGTTGGTGATGGTGGTGGTGGTGGCGGCGGTGTTGGTGTTGGTGATGGTGGTGGTGGTGGCGGCGGTGTTGGTGTTGGTGATGGTGGTGGTGGTGGTGGCGGCGGTGTTGGTGATGGTGGTGGTGGTGGCGGTGGTGGTGGTGGTGGCGGCGGTGTTGGTGTTGGTGATGGTGGTGGCGGTGGTGGTGGTGGTGGCGGCGGTGTTGGTGATGGTGGTGGTGGTGGTGGTGGTGGCGGCGGTGTTGGTGATGGTGGTGGTGGTGGCGGTGGTGGTGGTGGTGGCGGCGGTGTTGGTGTTGGTGATGGTGGTAGTGGCGGTGGCGGTGGCGGTGGCGGTGGCGGTGGCGGTGGTGCATCTCGGGAAGTTGACAACATGCATCCACCCACCATACGCGTGAGCGCTTCATTGCTTTCAGTACACAGTTGGTTTCCAACAACTGCTGCGACTTCCAAAGAAGTCACAACTTATACATTCTGTCAACAGGTTCAAAGAGGTTGATGCGCACAACACTGTGGTACGTTTCCTTGGAGATTTGTACAGCTAATATCAACATCCCCCTACAGGCTCTACCAAAAGTTGATATTTTGAAGTCATCTCCTGGTACGCTGTGTTAAAAAAAATAAAAATAGAAAAAGGTCCGTGTGTATGTCTGTCTGTGAGAGTTCTTCTTCTTCTTCTTCTTCTTCTTCTTCTTCTTCTTCTTCTTCTTCTTCTTCTTCACTTCATGCAAATCGGCTGTTCCAATTCATAGCATGTGTTTAGATCTTTTCTTGGGTCTTTCCTATGTCTGTGAATGCTGAAGGCTTGTACCAATAATTTAGGAAACCTTGTTTGATCCATTCTGGTTGGAAGTTGTTTCCAATTATTTCTCTACTGTTGACTTTCATCCTGTATAGGAGATATATGGAATTCGTTTTTTATATCTTAATTTCGTATTTTATGTACTAATCTTGTGCAATCTTTGGTTCTTAGAAAGGACATTTCTGCACTTTGAACTCCGGCTTTTAATTTCTTACTATCCAAGTTTCACTGTCATTTAAAAGTAAGGGAACAGCCATTTAGTTCTTGTTTCCTTCGTTGTTTCTCGTTTTAATGGCTTCTGTTAAAATTTCACCTATTTTGCATAGGTATCTCTTTGTGTTTCTTGAGCTCGAGTAAATTCGTAGCCTAGATATGTAAAGTATGACTTTATCATCTAGTACAGTCATGGGGAAGAAGGATGATAGGAATGTAATGGAGCAGGTATTTTCGCTCACCAGTTGACCATCACCGAATTTAGGCCACCTGCTTTTCCGGTTCTGTTTGTACACACATTTTTATAAACAAGGTAAGTTTCAATACGTGCAGTGGTGGAACCGTATTGAAGCATGTTGTATTGGTTTTATGAATACGTGATTGTGATTACGTTACGTGCATTTTCTTTTATACATTTATTTTTACTAGAAACACAAAGTAATAATGTTACAATTCGACTTTGAAGTATCTTTTTACCTTGTTATAGGATATGATTTCACCACTGACACAATAATAGGGTTCTCTGAGGTAGCTAACCGGTATGTAGGAGAGTGGACGGGGTTAAAACTATGATCTATGGGGAAATGATAGATTATGTCGGTTCTCCCCATCTATGACCTTGTAGTGTTTCCTATCTCAGTGGTTGTTTACCTTTAGCTTTCTCTTTAGACATTTTAAAATTATACTTTCTGCTTATCTCATTCAGATAATGTAGAGAATGTTGTAAGTTATCTGTCTCTGTTGGTAACATAACATTATCGGCGTATAATAAAATTGTAGTACTTTAAGTGTTTAGTTTAAATGCTTTAAAAATACCTCTGCAATTTTGGATAATGTCATTTATATAGATATTAAAAAGAGTAGGCGAAATACCACATCCTATTCTTGCGACAAATGTCAGCTAGCTTTGCATTGCACAAGGCTTGTTTGTCACATCGACATTGAAATGTGTTCAGTGTCGAGTGGGGGAGTTAACTAGCGATCTTTCGTTGTGGGTGTGATTACACGGGAATCCAGCGGATGGCTCAGGGGGTAACGTCTGTGGTCTGCATTCGGGAGATCGCGGAAGCATTTCCATGTTTCCGACTCCCGCGCCCCCTTTGGGAGTACGAATCGAAGGGTTAGGAGAGCAACCGGACTGTGCCAGCTTCTAACTGGGAAAATGTAGGGACCTTGCTCTCTGCTGTTTCGTGACAACGTTCCGGCCGCCCTTTAGACCCATTCTCCTCATCCATCCCCCGTCAGGCACCAAACATCGCCTTTAATTCGAGTCCTTAAAACTTATATTTTCGGTGAAATCTCCATATACAATTCCTGGATGGAGTACTACTATAGGCAGGTGATACAGAAACCAATAAATGGTACCTAATTATGGAGGTCATATCACAATTTCCTTTCAGGTTTGTAAAGTGGCAGTAACATTTTCACCTCAACTTCCTCACACAATTTTTCTGACCCTGCACACTTTTTTATCTCTGTTTCTCTTTCATCGTGTTAGTGATTTGATTGACTTTCGTTTTACGCAATTACAGGGCAAAGGGCTCTGATCAGTTACTGTGAAATTTGAGCCCTAGCTACGCATGCGCAGTGTTCCCTTTTGCTATTAGCTGAGTGGCAGTGGAATGGATGCTGATACTGTTAACTGAAGACAAGCGTGTTACAGCACAGGTAATGAAATTGAAAGTCCGTCGCTGAGATTAGAACAGCTTTATCCCACTGACGCTGTAACGGAGAAATGAATATCAAATCAAACGTGTAGCTTGCTACCGTAACTGATTTATCAACATCAACTTTCAGAGCTCAACATTGAGTACTTAAAGCATGTATTTCAGTATTATTTAAACGCCTTTTATTTACTACTAAAACCACAAATAAAACACAATAATCAAAATTATCGAAAAATGTTCCATGTAAAGTATAGTTTAGAATAGGCTTTGAGCGATAGTCAAATCTTTTAAAGCTTTCAAATTCCACTCTCTTTGCATGGTTAACATATAAAAAATGAATAACGATGTTCCATTTGACAGAAATATAAATACTCCAAAACTTACACAAGTAACCAGGAATATCTCCGAAATGGTTCACTCTACAAAAAAATTTATTCACACAGAAATTGTGTGTTTTAGCAAGATCTACATTTTTGTATAGTAAGACTTTGTCTATCTTTTACGGTTTCCCAGTTATGCAAAAGTCGTCCAGAGTAAACAGGACTACATAGGCTATAGTCAAAAGATTCAAGATACACATTTCATTTCTCATAAAAGTATCTCAAACATATGCCATTTTAATAAAAATTGTTAGCCATTTTCAAGAAAATAAACATTTTCAAAAAATGTTGCATGTAAAGGGTAGTTTAGGGTGGAGCAATTTTCTTCAAAATCTTCGTGTCGCATCCTTGAAAGACATTAAACTTAAATACCAACTTTGGTTTCTAACCGAATTTTCGTTTTTGAGTTATGCTATCCACAAACTGACACATAGACACATACACGGACCTTTTTGTAAACATCTGTTTTTTGTATCGAGGTGGCATCAATACATATACTTTCGGTGAAATATTGAGATCGAATTTTTGGGTAAAATACAATACTTCCTCTACTATGTTATAGGTTGTAGAGAAAGTAAAAATGAATAGCCATGTTCCATTTGCAAAGTGTAAGTTCTCCAAAAGTTGCAGAAACAACAAGGAATATCTCCAAAATTGTTCACTCTACAAAAAAAAACATTATTTAGATATAAACTGTGTTTGAGCGAAATGTACGTCTTTTGTATGGCAATATTTGCTCTATCTCTTACGGTTTACCAGTTATGCAAATGCCATCCAGAGTAAATAGTATTTCATGGGCTATAGCAAGAAAATTCAAGATACATATTTCATTTGTCACAAAAATATCTCAAACATATGACATTTTAATCAAAATAGTTAGAGCCATTTTCAAGAAAATCAAAATTTTCCATGTAAAGGGTAGTTTAGGATGGGGCTATTTTCTTCAAAATCTTTGTGTCGCATCCTTGAAAGACATTAAACTTAAATACCAACTTTGGTTTTTAACCGACTTTTCGTTTTTGAGTTATGCTATCCACAGTCTGACAGACACAGACACAGACACACACACACACACACACACACACACACGCGCGCGCGCGCGCACGGACCGTTTTCTAAAAATGCTTCTTTTGGATTCAGGGGGCTCAAAATATATATTTCCGGTGAAATTTCAACATGGAATTTTTGGGTGGAATACAATACTTCCCCTACTTACCAGTAGGGAAAGTTCTTTCCACAGGAATGTATGAAGCTAGCAGTTTGTTACTTGTTAGTTGTAAGATGCGTAGAACAACTTATTTCTGACATAACTTAGGTAGTAATTATGGGACATCACTTAAAAGACGTGGAGCAATACTCCAAGCAGCTCTTTCAGATGTGAAGTAACTCGACAAAGTTGCGTTGAGTTGGCTGGTTTCTGGATGTAAGCAGCTCGATCACTTGCAGGATCGTGTCATGTTTTGGGAGATAACGATTGTGATTGGCCCACGCTCGCACAGTAAACATGAAAGAAGACGTTCACGAGCCTCGTGGTAGCAGTAGTGACGTATGTTTGTTTATGTACTGAGCTAGGGAAAGTGACACCTACACAATCCGCAGTGTTGCCAGCTTGTTTTCGACAAAACTAAAGTATCACCGTAGGAAATAGAGACAAAAACGTAAGACAGAAGTTAGGCGGTCCTGGATAGCTGCAACAATACTAACAATAATAGAACAAGAGGTTTAGTTCCTTCTGTTGTTGGATACAGTAAGGTAAAAAGCCGAACATGTATTAAAAAGAAAGTGTGAATATTTTCCGTTTTCCTGACTACACATGATCATTTGGCGCGCTGGTAATGGGTAATTCCAACTGCGAGGGCTGTGTTAATTAGGTCGGTTTTCTTAGGCTCCATATCGTGCTAAACGAAACCACTACCGCCGCATACTGCTGCGGCCACCAATGAACTCAGACTGGTCAATCTCAGTCAATTGCAATCCAGGTACTCGTACAAACTTCTTATAGAAATCAGAGGCGGATTCTCATACATTAAAGAGCTGGTATTTGTGGCATGAACCAGTACAACCACTAGAAAAGCAATGTGATATGCTGCACTCACATGACTTTCTCTACTCTTGTACTAACCATTCTTACAAACTCTTATTCCTATATCTTCTTCGTGTTAGTTGAGATAAACATTTGTACAAATTATCTTATTGCTTATTT
Source organism: Tenodera sinensis (assembly GCA_030765045.1). Taxonomy (NCBI): domain Eukaryota; kingdom Metazoa; phylum Arthropoda; class Insecta; order Mantodea; family Mantidae; genus Tenodera; species Tenodera sinensis. The sequence continues at coordinate 11,853,676 of CM060968.1, read as the reverse complement.
CCTTATAGGTACAAGGGGAATATTAGAATACAGTAGGCTTTGTGCGATAGTCAAATGTTTTAAAACTTTGAGATTCCGTTCTCTAGACAAAGTAAGATGACAGGAGGGTTGTTGAAGGGGTAGTGATACAAACGCACATGTTGATTAGTACAGATAATGTAGGGAGATGATGCATGCCTTAATTGAAGGCTGCCAGGTGAGGAAGATGGATGGGTGTAAGAAAGCAAGGAGGGGTCGTCATTAAGCATCTGGATGGCAGCAGACCAAGATGTGCGGTGAGCCCCACGCGTGTCTGCCCTCACAAAGGTGCCGAGACAAAACCTAACACAATTAGGGGCACATCTGCTGCTAAGACGGTAAGGAACAGATGCACTGCAGGAACAACAAATCTCCTTATTGGGAAATACAAGCACAAAACGAACCATTTATCAGTTTTTTGTCGTCCTGCGGAGTCTCGCAAGGGGTGAGGCTTAACAACTAACCAATGAACTGCTGACAGTTGCAATACGGGGCTAGAGGCGTGGGATGTAATGAGGACTAGGAAGGTAGGGCATCACTTCTTTGGTTGTTCATTTAATTCACCATCTTACAAATCAATGTCTAGAGTCAGACGTCTGTCAGGGAACACAGGAACCTATGTACCAGACAGAGTGAACACCTGCAAGTATGAGAGTGAGGACTTACAAGCCAGTGTCTAGAGTCAGACGTCTGTCAGGGAACACAGGAACCTATGTACCAGACAGAGTGAACACCTGCAAGTATGAGAGTGAGGACTTACAAGCCAGTGTCTAGGGTCAGACGTCTGTCGGGGAACACAGGAACCTATGTACCAGACAGAGTGAACACCTGCAAGTATGAGAGTAAGGACTTACAAGCCAGTGCCTAGGTTCATATTCCTCTAATATGTAAGTGGTGTTATTTTAATTGTTGATTAATGTTAGTCCGTTTATAGTCGCGCAAGCATGCAGAAAATCCGCCACTGTAGGAAGAGCCTCAGTTCGGTATTCTGCAGTTGGTCCTGCAGGTTACGGAGATGTGGACCATCTGGTGCTTGGTGTACAGTAACAGGTTTCCTGATGGTCGTCAGCGAGGATAGTGTAGGTGCTATGAATCTGTCACGCACATTTGTCCTCCACCATCAAGTAAATGAACTTCTTCCTGCTACTCCTCTTCTAGTGTTTGACTGCAGCTGTCTTCCTTCCTTGCTCCCTCCTTCCCTCCTTCCTTCCTCCCTTCCTCCCTCCTTCCTTCCTTCACTCCCTCCCTCCTTCCTTTCTTCCTTCCTTCCTCCCTCCCTCCTTCCTTCCCTCCTTCCTTCCTACACTCCCTCCCTCCTTCCTTTCTTCCTTCCTTCCCTCCTTCCTTCCTACACTCCCTCCCTCCTTCCTTTCTTCCTTCCTTCCCTCCTTCCTTCCTACACTCCCTCCCTCCTTCCTTTCTTCCTTCCTTCCCTCCTTCCTACACTCCCTCCCTCCTTCCTTTTTTCCTTCCTTCCCTCCTTCCTTCCTCCCTCCCTCCTTCCTTTCCTCCTTCCTTCACTCCCTCCCTCCTTCCTTCACTCTCTCCCTCCTTCCTTTCTTCCTTCCTTTGTCCCTCCTTCCTTCCCTCCTTCCTTCCTTCCTTCCTTCACTCCCTCCCTCCTTCCTTCCCTCCTTCCTTCCTTCACTCCCTCCCTCCTTCCTTTCTTCCTTCCTCCCTCCTTCCTTCCCTCCTTCCTTCCTTCACTCCCTCCCTCCTTCCTTTCTTCCTTCCTTCCCTCCTTCCTTCCTCCCTCCCTCCTTCCTTCTTCCCTCCTTCCTTCCCTCCGTCCTTCCTCCCTCCTTCCTTTCTTCCTCCCTTCCCTTCCTTCCTTACCTCCCTCCTTCCTCCCCCCCTCCCTTCCCCCTTTCCTTCCTCCCTTCCTTACATAGCCAATCTCAGCAACATGGACAATGTCACTCTTTTCATCAACACCTTTTTTTTACTGCCTCTAGCATGTCGAAATGGAGTACCACTTCCTCTTCACCTCCTTTTGTATCTCCTTTTTCTTCCTCTGCTCCCTTCTAAGTATTAGGTCATGAGGCGAGTTGCGAACTCAAATTTAAATTTTCTATACCACCGTTTCTGTGGAGGACCAAAAGATCTCCATATGGAGGATAGTGAAGAATGACTTTTGGGATTCTATTTCTATGCATGCGATGTAGATGATTAAATTCCTTAATTACAGGTTCTTCTGTATACCTTCACTAGTTGTTATTCTGCTTTCCTTTTCTTCCCCAGTGCCCATGCTCGTGCCAAGATCTTATACAGGCGGATTCTAGTGTGTCTTTGTATTAGGGAATATTCAATGATATTAACTATTCCCTTTATTTTGTTGTAGTTAGTAATTTTCTGAGAAATATCTACTTCATCAAAAAAGACTAATGCGTATCTGACATGTGAAATAATTAACTCTTTGGAATATTTTTTAATCTAAGCTAACCTTCCAAGGAACAGGATATTCACCACAGAAATCCATAACTTTAGTTTTCTGCTAATCGATTTTCATGTCATTTTATTCCAATTTTGTTGAAACTAGAACACTGAACGTTGGAATTTATCCGCGCGCTTTGGACGTAGAAACTTGATTTTCACATACAGGCTGAAAGGGAAGTGATTACATTAATTTAAACCAGTGCTAAAGCGCGTTTCACCCTTAGAAGACAGTACACGTTAAATGGAGCGCAGTGTTGCAAAATGTACTAGTTGCGAATCTTTCTCCGCGCGCGACCCCGAGGTGGACGGAGTCCTGCACTTAGTCCTTCAATTGCTGCTTGAGGAGATGGGCACTTTTAACTTTGGTATCCCTGCACGCCTTTGTTACTGTATGACCTAACTTTACAAATGACTCGTCTGTATAAACAATTGATTTCCCCTGGTCCCTAAACCTTTTTACGTATTTTAGATATTTATGTCGCCATCTGATGATATCGATATCGTCTCTTTCTATTAATATGCACTTGTTACCCCTTCTTTCATATTCGGACCCCAAATCATGTAAGAACCGACTAAGAGTGGCCCTTGAGAAATTTGGTAGGGTCTCATCACTGTTGACCCGTGACAAAATTATATTCAGCGTGGGTGGAATATTTGCTAACTGTAAAGAATGAACAATTCGCCGCACTCCACCTTGCACTATTCAATCATATTGCGTTAACCTAGCGTTTTGTGTAGTCCCGCCCTTTTTGCTTTCTTTTTCGATGGCGTTCTTAGAGGTCCTTTCATTACTTCCTTTTTAATCCTATACACTACTGCTTCTGAACACCCGATAGCCTTAGCTGTTTCTTTTACTGCCTTACACGCATTTTACTTCAAAAATAATCTAACACATTCATAATTATTTGGCGTTCCTTACTTCTTAATTTACCAACATATCGTCTCTTCCTAGCTTCCCCCTCCATAACTGCAAATATTTACAAAAATATTAAAAAAAATAACGCAATAACAGCTCACAGTTACACACACGGCTTCTTTCGAACTAATGTTAGTGCTGCTCCTTATACTATCTTCTGTGTCAGGCCTGACGCTGAATAGATGAATACCTTTTGTTTGCCTTACTGGATAAAAGAAAGAGGTTACTGCCTTTTGGTTTCTTTCAAAAACTTTCTCCAACCTTCCTCAACATTTGCTCTCGCTGGTTCCCTGATGTAAACTCAATAACAAAAAAGTTTCACACTGCGTAACTTTTGCAGTGCACAGATATAAAATTTTCCGAAAACATTTAATTTAAAAAATTATAACACTTAACTGGGTAGACATAGAGAATTCAAAGTAGGCAGGTAGTAGCACTATGGTCTACTCTACCTAAGTAAAAAATATAGATGCATTCTAGCAGTTAGTTTGTTAGTTAGCGCGTGATGAGTGTAGAAACAGCAAATATCGGACTTCTATTGAAAAAAAAACGTTTTCTGAAGAAATTTGGACCTATAGAAATGTATAATGACTCTGAAAAGGATATAACCTGATAGAGAAAAAAATTCTGCATAGGATAATGTGTTCAAACCTGAAATTTATAACAAAAGAATATTTATACCATGCTATTAGTAATCTGGCAACAGCGCGAGGTTAGAAAAGGACGCGGCTAATGGCAACTTGTATGCGCTAGATAGAGACAGAGATGTCCCATTTAACTCCATACTGTCTTCTAAGAGTGGAACGCTATATAGATCTCGGTATTTGGAACACATTTTTTATCTTATGTTTTTGCCTCCGACCATTTCCTACGAAGATATATTAGTTTTATCGAAAACAACCTGGCAACAGTACCTACAGATTGTGTGTGTCACTTTCCCTAGCTCAGTACATAAACAAAGAGGCTAACGGTGCGGTTTGAAAACAAACTCATACCCTGCCTTATCCTTCCGTGTTTACTGTGACCCTGTGTGAGGTCCCATGAAGCTATGTCAGAAATAAGTTACTCCACGCATCTTACAAGCAACATACTTATCTTTGCACATACTTGTGTAATTACGCATCCAATTTGGATAAAAAAAAACTATTATTTTTTTCGAAATCGGCTGATCAAAGAACAAAATGCCATTAGACCTTTTTACTTTCTCTACTGGTAAGTATTGTATTCCACCCAAAAATTCGATATCGAGATTTCACCGGAAATATATGTTTTGAAACCCACTGAATCCCAAAAGAAAAGCATTTTTAGAAAAAAGATCCGTGTGTGTGTGTGTGTGTGTGTGTGTGTGTGTGTGTGTGTGTGTGTGTGTGTGTGTGTGTGTGTGTGTGTGTGTGTGTCAGTCTGTGTGACTGTGGACAGCATAACTCAAAAACGAAAAATAAGTTAAAAAACAAAGTTGGTATTGAAGTTTAATGTCTTTCAAGGATGCGACACGAAGATTTTGAAGAAAACAGCCCCACCCTAAACTACCCTTTACATGGAACATTTTTCGAAAATTTTGATTTTATTGAAAATGGCTCTACCGATTTTCATTAAAATGTCACGTTTAAGATATTTATATGACAAATGAAATGTATATCTTGAATTTTCTGGCTATGGCCCCTGTAGTCGTATTTACTCTGGATGACTTTTGTATAACTGGTAAATCGTAAGAGATAGAACCAATCTACTGTACAAAAAATGTAGATCTTGCTAAAATACACAATTTATGTTCAAATAAATTTTCTTGTAGAGTGAACCATTTCGGAGATATTCCTTGTTATGTGTGTGGGTTTCCGAAAACTTGAAATTTTCGTGAAATGAAACATCGTTGTTCATTTTTTTATATGTTAAGTGTGCAAAGAGAACGGAATCTCAAAGCTTTAAAAGATTTGACTATCGCTCAAAGCCTATTCCCCTTGTACCTACAAGGAAATAGGCAATAAGATAATTTGTACAAATGTTTATCTCAACTAACACGAAGAAGATATAGGAATAAGAGTTTGTAAGAATGGTTAGTACAAGAGTAGAGAAAGTCATGTGAGTGCAACACATCAGATGTTTATTTGTAATGTTTCTATGAAGCACATATTAGCAGGAACGTAATGACTTCATTCCACCCTGTATATTCTACCCCAAGTAATTGTTTAAGTGATGTTCACACTACAATACTGACGTTTTTCATGTACATACAGGTAAGTGTGTGTAACTACGACGTACCCGTAAAACTGTGATGAGTCACCTGTTCTGTATTTGGTATTAGATCAAGAACAATGCCACAAGTCTAGGAAGTGGTAGAACCGCCACTGGTAGGAACGCACACACACATATGCACGAGTATGGAAGCAGTATTTCAGTAAAAGAAAGCAAGTCTAAATTGATAATTGCCATAAGTTATCACTGTCGTATTGCCTTGCCGTTGGGGTAGCTGAGAGTACAAGCAAATGTGCAAATTCCATTTGCCACGAGAAGAAAGCGTTAGTATGTATTTGTCATGGAGCCGAGCCGAGCCCAGTCCAGTCCACTTGCTCTCCAGGATATTGCACACTTTATTTCCAGTTGAACATTAAATCAATAGAGAAGCCATTCAAGAAGACGTCCCTGCCTCTAGCCAAGTGGTAAACAGACTTGCCATTTGTTCTTGTTTCACACAGTTCAACTGCTCTCCTAGTGGGGGTTAAGAGCCCACGCTCTTTACAAACATACCTATTTTACAATTTACAACCCCCTCGCTACACCACACAGTTAATGCTGTCCACATCTTGAAGCAATTATATTAAGATTTAAACCAAAATCACCATGGTCACACTTTATCACCTCTGGCATTTAGATTTAGTGGCCCTGCCCCGTCCCGTAGCGCAGTTGGTAGAGCACCTGCCTGCTGTGCAACGGGTCCCGGGTTCGATTCCCGGCAGGGGTAGGAATTTTTCTCCAGCCAGGATTATTCCTCATCCTTCCCTGAGTCTGGAAGTATAATGGAGGCGCCGTGGCTGAGTAGTTAGACCGCTCGCCTACCACCTAGGCGGGACCCGCATGTGGTATTCCTGGTGGACGAAGCGGCGTCTGGGCGGGTTTTCTCTGGGTTCTCCGGTTTCCCCCGCCGTTCATTCCACAAATTGCTCCAACCATCCTATTCGCCTGCATTTCATATCATCCTCTTCCTCACTATCATACATGGTGCTTGGCTGACCGCCCGCTTCCAGGTGTTCACTCTGTCTGGTCCAGAGGTTCCTGTGCTCCCCGACAGGCGTCTGACCCTAGACACTGGCTTGCAAGTTCTAGGGGGTGTAAGTCCTGCGTAAGGGAAGGGTAATCAGGGAAAGAAAAAGAAAAGAAGAAAGGTGGTAGCCTTCAAATCCGCTTCCCTAGAAGTCGGAGTTATTCACCGGTAAGCTGTATAGCTTCGTAAGGAAAAAATAGGCAGATACATAACTGAAGTAAATAATTTCCGCAGATAAAGTCAGTACACAATGTCATAGGAATGAGTTATAGTTGGTACAAATACCTATTATGACGGTGTGTGTGTGTGTGTGTGTGTGTGTGTGTGTGTGTGTGTGTGTGTGTGTGTGTGTGTGTGTGTGTGATGCTATTGACTCTTCTCTTTGAAGAACCTTACGCAAAGAGCGGCAATGCCTCACTCCACCCCTTCATTCAGAGTGAGTCAGTATCTAGTGACGGACACAAATAGGCGATTCCATGGCAGTTTCTAAGTCATAAGTTGAATCTTCTGGTAATGTCCTCAGAAGACCTCTTTATTCTAGATGATTTTTGTATAAACGGTTAACAGTAAGACACAGATAAAAGCTTACTAAATAAAAAATGTGGATCTCGATAAAACACACAACAGTGAAATACTTTCTTCTTCTGAGTGAACCATTTCCGCAAAGAGAACGGAATTTCAAAGACATTGTATAGCAACCAGGTCTTAAAACATTTCATTGTCGCTTAAAGCCTACCAAACTCCCATACTCCCCTTGTAGCTACAAGAAAATTAGCAATACTTTCTAAAAATGTTTATGTCGGTTAAAATGTATATAGAAAAAAATCTGATGTGTTGCACTCACATGACTTTCTCTACTCTTGTACTAACCATTCTTACAAACTCTTATTCCTATATCTTCTTTCGTGTTAGTTGAGATAAACATTTGTACAAATTATCTTATTGCTTATTTCCTTGTAGGTACAAGGGGAATATGGGAATACAGTAGACTTTAAGCGACAAACTGTTTTAGGTTTGAGATAGCGTTCTCTGCACACTTAACATATAAAAAATGAACAACGATGTTCCATTTCACGAAAGATAAGTTTTTAGAAACTGACACAAATAACAAGGAATATCTCTGAAATGGTTCACTCTACACAAAAGTTTATCTGGAGATAAAGTGTGCTTTAGCAAGATCTACATTTTTTGTAGAGTAAGATTTTGTCTATCTCTTACGGTTTACGTGTTATTCAAAAGACATCCAGAGCAAACAATACTACACGGACTATAGTCAGGAAATTCAAAATATACATTTCATTTGTCATACAAATATCCTAAACATATGGCAGTTTAATCAATATTGCCAGAGTCATTTTCAAGAAAATGAAATCCATGTAAAGGGTAGTTTAGGGTGGGGCTATTTTCTTCAAAATCTTCATGTCGCATCCTTGAAATACATTAAGCTTAAATACTAACTTTGTTTTGTAACCGACTTTTCGTTTTTGAGTTATGCTGTCTATAGACTGAGACTGAGACTCTCTCTCTCTCTCTCTTACACACACACACACACACACACACACACACACACACACACACACACAGACACACAGACGGAGCTTTTGTAGATTTTTTTTATTTTTTTATTTTATTCAGGGGGTCTCAAAACATATTTCCGGTGAAATCTCGACATGGAATTTGCCCTACTTACCACTAAGAAGTGTGGTAGTGAGACGTGGGGGAGAAATGGTGATCCGCCCGCCGCTGTTGCACAAACGTACAGTCTCGTCATTCGCTACAAAACCATAACAACTACTCCAAACTTGAATAATTCAATCCAACTGTGTTATCCCGCAAGTGCATGACAGATGATGCCCGTTACCTCATCTTGCTGATGACGAAGCATGCTTTGTTAATGTCGCCCAACACCACTTAGACTAGATGGAGGGGTCACAGGATCTGGAAACCCATCTTTCTTTTCATTACATACTCAATCAGGCTGAAAAATAACTCTTGCTTTGCAGATGCAGTTACAAGTCATTTTTAAAGTGACATTTTCAATTTGGGGAAAACTTTATTTTAGGGAGTTGGCACACCTGTCAATTCACAATAA